>JAOYSI010002175.1:0-24356 GCA_025775065.1 Hiodon alosoides
CCCCCCCCCCCCCCCCCCCCCCCCCCCCCCCCCCCCCCCCCCCCCCCCCCCCCCCCCCCCCCCCCCCCCCCCTACTCACCAGTCTTTACTGGCCTAGCCACCTCTGTGACGTTGCTCTTCAGTGAAGCCTGCAGGGCAGCTCGCTTCTTCTTCAGGTTCTCTAGCTCTCCGCCAAGTCTGCATAAGGCAGCAAAGTTATTTTCTATTGCACATCCAGAGAGACTACCAGCCAACTGGAACCATTTTCATTTTAACATTTAAAAAATATGTTTTAGTCTATACATGGCACACATGATGGTTAGCAATGTGCTGGAATAGGGCATAATCCTCTCTGGACCACTACCTGGACACTTTGTCAACAGACTCTTTGTCGGGGGGTGGCACCAAGAAGCACACCCCTGGGATGGTCTTGGTCACTCCGTTGTTGGCCTGGACTTCCCAGTTCTCATTGATGGCGTTGGATTTCAGGGTCAGCTTCTCGCCTCGGGTCACCGATGCCTGAAAGGTCACAAACGAGCAAAAAATATTCTCATTTTTTCAAATTAAATCAGATCTCCACAAGCTCAAGCAGACTCTAGACCCCCACATCATAAACCCCCAGCTGAGAATGAAAGCTGGAAGCGGCTTAGCCCCCACCTTGTTGGTGGTCCAGTCGCACAGGGACTCAACAGTGGTGGGCTTTCTGGGTAGGGTGCGACGAAGCTCCAGCGGGGCGATTTCGCCACTGCGCGCTTTCAGGTCCGCCAGGAGCAGCTCACTTTGGTCCAGAGCCTTCTCGTCACCCTGAGGGACATCGGAGAGAGAGAGGGGCAACGCGTTGAAACGGCGCACAGGTCCGCTCGCCTGACCGCCAGGTCTAAACCGCCAGCACACTGCACTTCAGTGCAGATATGGATCTGCAATCAAAGCTTTTTAAACATAATTAGTTACAGGCCCTATGATTGTCGACGGGTAAGAGCAATAAACACTGTCGCACCTCAAGTTGCAGCTGGATCTCTGTGTTGTGCTTGTTATTGAGGGCTTTTGGGTCCATGTTTGAGTTTAGCTTTGTGAGGGTCTCAGACAACATCTCCATGTCCATCTGGTACTGAACAGTGAGTGGAAGCACAGGGACAGTGGTTCAAGGCAAGGAGATACAGAAAGCCAAACTTTCCTAGAGGTTCTCAGGTACTTCACAGGGTTTCATCTCACAACAAATATTTTTACAGATTAAGCAATTAAGGAAATATGTTGTTTGCCAAGACATGCACGGCTTCTAGTTTTTACATGTATACATATAAACTCAATTAAGTAAGGAAGTAAGTTGCTTGGCAGCGATGTTATCCAAAGACGGTGCTTAGGATTTGGACCAGTACCGAAACCACTACATCACACAGCTTCCCCAGAGGGAAGATTGCAGTCCCATTGCCTTACCTTTTTGTAGTCCTCCACATTCTTCAGGTGGACCTCCTGGCAGATGCACAGGTTGAGGAACCTCTGCCAGTCAGTCCGCAGCGTGTCCCTGGTGGCCTGGAGGACACAGGTGCACGACAGAAACGTTCAGCCCAGGCGGCAAAAAGGGACAACAGTTACTTTTTTTGGCTTTAGGTGATTGTAAAGACTAAGAGCTAAGAGCCGCATGTAACGGGTACTGAGTTTCGTGCAAGGGGATCCGCAACCCCACAATGCAATGCTGCAAAAACGCTAACAACAGAGCCAAACTCTTCGTACTTAGGACAACAGTCACTGGTGTATGCTCCTCTATGGCACACACCACCCCACAGACATTAATAAATCCACATGCATAAATTAATTAACCATGACTTGTGTCATTTGCATACCTAAACGTACATACCTCTATAGTGGCGGTGGCGGGATGTTTCATCTCCACCAGTCGGTCGCCGTCGTCCTGCAGTGTGTTCACATCGTTCTCGTGCAGCAGCAGGGCATTGTTCTTGAAGTTCTAATGGAAAGGGAAATCGGATTGGAAAAATTCAAAACCAGGATTTGCTCGCTTCATGTTTGGAATGAAGTAATACGTTTACATTTAGATTTACATTTATATTAATGACCATTCAATTTAGTACATTTATTAACCCCAGATGAATATATCAGTCTTTTCACAAAATTTTATCCAATTCTTTGTCGGCCTCATACAGAAACCACAATGCTGCTCCTGCCTCCGACCCACATTTCTCCCTCCCACTCCTCACAATTGGCTTATTAAAAAGTAACCCTCCCCGCTTAATAATAAAAATAGAAGAAAAAATTAATCCTATGCTAGACAGACCACACCCCCTTTTTCTTTCCCTCCCCTGCTTTTCCCACAAGCCCCACCCCTCTGACCTGGTACTGCCGCCTCACGTGCGGAGGGTCTGCCATTCGATCGCTCCAGTCCTGCTTCAGAATCCTCTCCTGCTCCTCGCGCAGGTAGGCCACTTCCTTGTTGCAGCCCTGCATGTAGTCATACAGGCTGCTCAGGTATTGTCGGCGCCACTTTGAGTTGTCCTGTGGGAGGGTGGAGGTCGTTACCGCCTTGTCCGTCACGCACATGGCTACCAGAGCTACCCATACCGCCAATGTCTTGCAGCGCTCTGCTCGCAAACCGCACAGAGCCCCTGCAGCATTGATTTTGTCGCTCATCATTATTTTGTTCGCCCTTCCCAAACAATACAACTTACCAGGAGGTTATTGTACTGCTTCTGAATGGCAGTGACCTCCCCCTGAAAGATCAAAGACACAAGAGTCAGTGCACTGGGACCGGGGCTCCCACCCAGCATCGTGTTGCACTGGTTTGAGCTTGCAGTGCCGGGGACAGCCAAGTGCCGGGGACAGCCAAGTGCCAAGCCCAGGGGGAGCACTGCAAGGGACTGTTTTACTTGTGTGACCTTTTGGCCAAGCACAGTTGGGAAAAGTGTTAAAACTATTTAGCGCTTCACTTGTGTGAACGGGTCAGCGCGTGCTTGCGTGTGTTACCGAGGGATTAGCCGAGTTGACTCCCAGCTGAGAGCCGTAAGCCTCGATCTCCTTGTGCAGAATGTTGTGGCCGGCAATTTGCTTCTCCAGATCTGACACCGTAGGCCCATACTCCCCTGCATTCACCTGCCTCTGTGCAAAACAGGACATGGATGCAATCAGAGAAGTCCAACTCAACCCTTCTATTCCATCAGTTTCGGCCTCCCTTCACCACAGAAAAGGTGGTGAGGACAGGCAACCTTATGCGGTGATGACCGAGATCCAGCTGATACCACTAAAGATCCATAAATTGGGGCCTTGTCAGCGAATGGCCGACTTACCTGTTTCTGGTTAAGCACCTCAGCCCAGTCTATCCTGGGTGACATGTCAATTGGTTTCAAGTTTTCATAAACTTCTCGGTAGATGGCGCAGTCCTTCAACCAGCGGTCATGAAGGTGGCTAATGCTATGGAAGTGAAAAATAGACAAAATTACCCATGGTATTTTTCTTACTTTTTAAACTATTAAGACTTTCATTCAAACAAAGCAGGCGGAGTGAAAGACAGGAGGTTTGAGGGGGGAACTCAGAACGCGCCCAGGTTTTGGGAGCGGAGCGGGCTGCCCAGAAATAAATCCAGGGCCAGTCCCTGAAGATTCCCTGCTGCAGCCCTGGAAGGAAGGTCCTCAAACGGGGGGGCACTCACTCGCTGTCGATCTCAGTGGCCTGGGGGTGCTTCAGCTTCTTGGCCTTGTCCACGTCCAGGTAGAGGTCTTTCAGCAGGCCCTCCGCCTCCGCCAGGCTGTCCGCGCATTCCTTGCGGTGCTGCAGCGGGGCTCTTTTTTTCGCATTCTCTGTGTCCTGACAATCCAGACAGAGAGATTCAGGGACCAGTAAGGGTGCGTCGGTGAATTTGCAAACTAATTTAGAACAACTGGAAAGGGCAGAGTCGAACGGTCAGTGTGACAAAGTCGCGGCGGGTCTGCCGCGGGCCGAGGAACGGGGATGACGCAGAGGCTCAGTCTGTGACCGCCGATCCTCCAAATTCGGAAGCGCTGACCGGACTGACACAGGTTTCACGGCTCATTTGTGCATGTGCGTTTGGGGGTCGGCGCGTGGACTGTGCGAGTCTCACCAGAGTCAGTTTCTCTTCGGCACGCAGGATGTCTTTCTCCACCTGGTCGGCATTCTTCTGCATGCGCGCAACAAGCAAGGCCAGGTCATTGGCTTGAGTCCTTGGTGGGATGACAAGACAGTTTTAATGCCAGCACTCAGCACATGACATGTGGATTTGTCTCTCCCATTCTCCCATTCTTTCAGTGCTACAAGCACAGTGGTGCTGACCAAATCTGCCCCTTGCATGCCCCTTTCACAGGGATTCATTGTGTTGCCTTCACCTCCAAGCAAAGAGCAGGCGGATGGGTCTCTGGGCAGAAACATGGAAATAGAACTAAGGAACCACTATAGTTCAGGTGCTTTCTTCACCGCCATTGGTTCGTAAATCTGCTCCCCAGCTTTGACTCACACCGTGCTGCTGTAATTCTAGCCCTCCATTAGCTGATGAACAAGCTACCACCTTCACTTTCCCAAACTTCCCGTTAAAATCGGCAATCTTCCCAGAGCTGTAGACATTGAAAACATTTCCTGACAGGATAATGCGCTGCACCATGGTGGTTCTAGGAACCCTGTACAGGTCTGCAACAAGAAGGGGTAGCTGATTCTTGGACCAATAGAGGCCCCTTAACAGCCTCATCAATGGCATTACTGGGATGACCTACCCATTCAGAGTGGCTTCTAAGAGGAACATTCCTACACCCAGGTATAATAACACTGGTGTAAACCTACCAATTACTTTGAAAACACCATGTTGCTTTATAGCTTTCCCGACATGTAGGGTTTGAGCTTGCAGTCTAAATTAGTCACTAAGGAAATTAACTAAGGGCGGTATCGCAACGCCCACAGGCTGGATGGACCTGACAGTCAGTCTCCGACAGTGTCTCCTGAACGGAGGTAGGGCGAGGACCAGCGTAAACAATGGCTGTCGCGACTCGGTGCTCACGCCCATTGAACGGGCTCTCCGGGAGTGCCGATCTCTTTATCTGTCGCTCTCTCTCTCTCTCGCTCTCTCTGTCCCCGCCTAGGGTTGCATTCCAGTCGCAGACTAATTAGTGTCCCTGTGTACTCGCCGCACAGCGTCACGGGCGTTCTTAAATAACGCCAAATAAGGACGTGTACGGAAACAACCGCTGCGAATTCAGCAATAAACAAACAAACAAAAAAAAAAAAACAGGCGAATATGTTTCTTTTAAAACGAATGTAGAATATATATAATATATAATGGCAATGACGATGTTTTTTCGATTTGGATACAAATTATGCTAAACCAATAAACAATTGGTTTTAACAAACAATATTTAAAAACAAGAAAAAAGTTTTTGTCAGGCTTTTAAAATGAATTTTATTAATATAATTCAGCATCTACAATTTATCTCCTTTTCACCATTTATTTCCAGGATGATTTTTAAAAACCAGGCTGCATTCCTGTTCATCGACAAGCAATTATCAAGAAGCGATCGTGCTATTGTTTTATTTTGTGAAACAGTAAAAGAACTGACACCTCAGGACGATGGAAGATAAACCTCAAAGAGATAACTCTAAACTAATAATTATTTTAGCATACGCTTATTTCAAAGGATCCAATTGTGATTTTGTATGTAGTTAATCGCCTATATCATTTCAGGAGTAAGGCTTTAGAACACGAACAAATGCATGAAACTAAACAATCGTCTAAATTTCCTTTGTCTTTCGACATTTGCCAACTCATTTTGAATGGCTTTTCAGTTTGACATTAAACTTAGTGAGCGTTTTTACTCATTATTAAATTGTCAAATTCACATTCATTAAAATGTAACCTTAATATTTTTTCTTCTATTTTTTTAAGTCGAAAACCATTACAGTTGCATCTATTGTCTCTAAATAATTAGAACACAATTCAGCATAGCATCTGCAAGAGCGAGGATACAGAGTGGGTGTTTTGCTAATTCTTCTGTGTATGTCCAAAACTAAGTACATTAAGACCCTTTTAAAAGCTTGCTCTCTCTGTCATTGACCCACACACGTACATATACAAACATCTAGTGCAGCAGTGGAAAAAGTATTTTTAACTCTCTGCACCAAACGTCATGCCACACAACGTTTACAAAGCAGGACGAATCTGCACTTCACAAGCTACTGGCCGAAAGGACACTAAAACCGCATCTTCCGTTTCAGTCCAGGTCTGAAAAGAGAGACGGACCGAGAGAAAGGAAATATCGACCAACGCGCCCCGGGAGACAGAAGGAAAACGAGACCAGATCGTAACCAAAGGAGTCACACGAATAAAGTTGGCCCCTCGGGACCAAGACTCACTTGCTGAGTTTCGCCGGCGCTTTCACGGTGCCGCTTTCCTTTTTTTTGAACATCCTGCCGCTCCGCGGGTCTGCGTCTGTCTCTGAGTGCTCCTCTCTACCCTCGATCTATCCTCTCCGTTTGGCTTAGTGTGCTTGTGGACTCCTACTGCCAGAAACTGGTGGGTTAAAGTGATGTCGCCCGTCCCTGGCTCCACCCTGGTAACAGGTGTGGCGCCACCAAGACATTCATCCAGTTCCACAGGACCGGGTCAACCTGTTTTCTCTCAGTGTCACTTTGCTCTACGCCCCACCCGGTTCTCATTATTCTATGCCACTTTTACTACACACTCGCATACATTGTTTCGAAAGCAGGAGTCTGGATGTCTCTCTCCCCCAACTTGAATGTATAAAATGAAACGCTCTAGGTATACAATTTTAAAACACGCTGGCGTTACTCACAGCACAGGTCAGATTTTGACAAGAGAGAGAACGTATTGACAGTTTGGTCAAAGGGGTTTGTAGACATACAAAGGCTGTATAAATACCAGTCCGTATGAGCTATACTTCTCAATAAAAAAGTATCTATTGTCTGAATAGGGAGAATCCGTTCAATTACACTGGAGCACTCACCAATTGCTAAGGTTGTGGCGAGCCATTTGTGGTAAAATCGTTATAAGACATTGAAGCTGGAAAACCTTTTTTTTTAGCGTTGGGTTAAATAAAATTATGGCAGAGCAACCTTGAGTATCAGCACAGAACATATCTTTGGAAAAGGCCACTAGTTATGATTTTATTAAATTATTATATCAGACGGAAGCCCACAATTCTGGTTATATGTCACATAATTATTACCTTTTTTTAACCTTGTTCAATATGGTGTTGATAATTGACCCCCCCACAAATTATTATTGATATAGTGTAATTGCATCACCGTTAGATAATCACAGCATAATTATGTTCCCAGTTGTTTTAGAGCCACACCCACACTTAACAGACCCCTAACACAAATACAATCATTGTTTAAGAGATTTCTTAGAAAGGCGAATAATTTAATCCGATATTTTGAACAAAGGCTTCTACATTTCACATTTAGTAATTTAGCAGTCAAGGTAGCGGTATCCTCTTCAAAGACACAGATTATTGAAATAATCTGTCCAGTTCCAACGGAGTACATCAGTTCCATCCCTGGAAACCTTATAAAAACTCCAACCAACGCTTTAAATAGTCAGCAGTCGGCCAGGGCCACACTGAAATCATGCTCAGTAACGAACTTACTGGGCTTTTTCGCGAGCTACGAGCTTTTTCAAACGGACTAATACGTTGTAAAAAAGTATGTTTATAATTCTCAATAAACAGTATCATGGTACAAACATGAACAAGAATAACCAGGCTACGCTACATCTTGTGACAGTTCTGCCCTAAATACACCGTTATCTTATTACAGTGACTCGTTAACTGAATATTTTAAAACTCAGAAAAGTAGGATAGTCCTGTGTGGGGTTTATAGAAAGCTTACAGCTATTCAAAAAGGTCATAATAACTATCTTGTCTAGCAGTCTCTGCTCACTGGAAACAACTGAGCAAGGCTCTCGCATCCTGTAAAACCAGCGCTTTATGGGCGTAGCTACTGCCCTCATCGGCAGGTTAGAGCTGGAACGCTGGAATGTAGTCTGACAACGTCCAGGGCGACTCGAGGCAGAAAGTTCACATTTTTAAATTGCGCTCCCTCGCTCCCACCATTAATTGCGTTGACTCTTGTGACCGTGGCCCCCAAACCCTGCCGACTGCACCTCAGCCTCGAAGGAATAAATGTGTCATTGTATCTAAGGCAACGGCGCCCGCTGCAAACTCAGTGACAGGTGTGTGTAAATGTGCTACGAACAAATCACTTCTTGTACCCATTCCAAAGCGTACGGAGGCGCAGTGCTGCCAATGACAAAATAATAAGATACGTCACTACGTAAAACACGCAATAATTATCTTGCATAAAATACAGGATTACATTTTTTTTTTGGTAGTCAGCATTCCACCTTCTTTTTGCTCAACGTGCAAAAATACAAATATTACCGATTCTGAACAGAAAAGGATCTCTACAGTAAAACGTGTATTATCCACACTGTTTTTTTCCTTCCAACATAGCCTGCGCGCTTTTCCGGGGTGGCAACGTTTCTTTTCTTTTTATTTATGATTTTTTTTTTATCATAGCTTTTTGTTAAGGGGTGACGTGGACGAAAACGAGTTAATAGAAATAAAGGAAGACGGACAAGGGTGTTGTAAATTGACTCTAAGTAGTTTGAGGTCATACGCCCGACAGACAGGAGTAAACACCCAAGGCAGAATTCGTTACAGATGCACTTCGAGGTACTCCGAAGCAGAACGCGGCGGAGTGCTCTGCGTCCGCAAAGTTTAGACGCGCAAACTAAACGGCACGTGACGAGCAGGAGACTAGCTGCAATGAAAAGGACACGCCAAGCGGAGGACGGGGATGCGGCGATACCGATCTGAACAGTAACGCCGGTGCAGAGCGTGTTATTAGACTCCAAAGACAACCGACGTGACGATGGTTTCGGCGGGCGTGTCCGAGACGCTTACACGCGAATCACAATGACATTCTTCTCGCCAACACCCTTAATCCAGATAGGGGATAAGGAACCCACAGATTACGTCGATCAGCGGGGTTCAATGAGGATAATCTTCCGTTTGCTAAATGACACTTACAGTAGTGTATGTGTCGTAAATAACACTGAGACTTTTCTAAATTTATAGAATTTTAGACAATTTAACATTTTTTTTGCTGTGAATACATAAAGCGCAATGTGTGTAAGGGTGTGTTCCAAGAGGGAGGAATAAACGGGTGGGGGGAAAAAAGAAACGCAAGTCAAATAGCTGAGGCAGTTTTGTAAAATTTAATAGTCCAAACTTAAAGAAAAAAAGTTATTTTCTTCCTTACAACAATCCTGTGGTGCATGTCATCATTGAAACAGAAAATACTCAGGGCTAATTGAGCACGCGATCCAGTATACCACCAGTTAACAGCTACCCACTTCATTGAGTACCACCAAAAGTCAAGAATTAACACTCCCAGCCCCTCATGAATTACACACAATGCAGAAACATTGATACATAAAAGATTAAGGACATCGGAAAGGGAGACACATTGACAGCTAAGTTGCAGAATTGCTGGTTGTCAATGGAAGCCACACCCCCCACCCCCACCCCCCATCTCTCATTCAGCAAGGTGTGATCGTGAGAAACATCCAGAAGCACATGGACTGAGGTTAGTAACTACTCTAAAACGTGGCAGAAATGGAACTGGCCACTGGGCTCAGTCCTGGAAAAATCGGTTAGGTATACATCTGCATTCCCCCGATATAGTGGTATTCATTTCTCCAAAAACATGCAATGACATCGTTCGCAAGACAAAACTTTTAAAACATCATTGTAAATGACTACTACACCTAAATCAGCGTATGTGTAGTCTTAATACCAGAATAGAACCTATAGAGAATTCAGACAATATAAAAGAATTGGCATTAATTAGTGTGGGTTGCTCATTTCTATGAGTATGAAAGTATCCCATGCGAGACAGCTTGTGGGTCACCCACCATAACACGAATGCAAGACCCTCATGCACCTCCGTAAATCCTGCACTCACCTTAATGAGATGCCTAATAAAAATGCCCAACCACAAACACTGATTGGCTTCTGCCCCTCCAGTTAAGTCCACTAAATCGAGAACTACATCATCTGCATTTGGAATGATCGATGGCACTATGAACAGGTACTGAACCAAGAAACCCCACCCAATACACAGATGTCAACACGATGTACCGAAAGGGTGCTTTGGAGAACAAAAAAAAAAAATTTGTATCAATCCGAGGTACTAGCTAAATTTAAACCTCCCCGTCCCACCCACTCCCATACCCTGTGGCTGCATGTGCAAACACCAGGAAACGAAACCTCTAGACTCTGAAGCCTAAGGCGGCTCTGAAGCTCAGTGTCTTCAGGCAGTAATTCTAGAGCAATAGCTTGGGGCCCCAGGGGGCCCTAGCCAGTGCAGCACAAGCATGGAGAGCGACAACCCCCCGGTTTAGCTGCCAAAGCCAAAGATCCCCTTGATGTAGCCCGTCAGGCCTCCCTTGCCCTTCTGCTCCACCTTCTCATCAAGGGGCGGGAAGGCCACGTGGTTGAGCGCCAGGTCAAAGAACAGGGGCTTGCAGGGGATTGGCTGGAAGTCAGGAGGGAACTGCACCAGATTGGGCTGCTTGCCCAGCAGGGCAGGGTCCAGGTGGAAGGCCTCCATTCGCTCAGAGAGGGGCTGCAGGTGGCGAGGAAGAGGAGATCAGGTCAGAACGCCGCCACACGTCACTCGCATGCGCAGGCAGACAGACAGACAGAAACCACTGAACTTCAGAGAAACATTTGGCAGTTGGTAATGTGGTGAAACTCAAGTATGTATGCGTGTGTGTACGCGTGTGTGTGTGTGTGTGTGTGTGTGTGTGTGTGTGAGAGTGAATAAAAGAAAAGAAAAGAAACAAAAAAAAGTTTTGGTACAAACTCCCAGCAGCCTCGCAGAATGCAGGAAGCGAAATAACAATAGGTGTGGTGGGGCGGGGTAAACAAGACACACTAGTTTATGCCAGAAGCAATCCATCTTCCATGACTCGAGAGGTTCAGAGAGTTATAAAAAAAACACCTTTCAGATTCCAGACAAAAAAGGTTTCACTTGGTCACCCTTCAACCTCACCTTGTTGTCTTTGACTTGCATCAGCGGAGGGCTTTCTACTGCATCCCCCGTGTCTAAAACACAAAACGCGTTCTTTAATGTTAGCGCACAAATACCCTAACACTTTCACAGAGATCACTGTAAAGCAGCATGACATCCTGCGCGAGGATGTCACCCGTTCCACGAGTTACACGTGAATAACGCGGAAGCGGAAACCACCGGCAGCGATCATGCACAGAGAGGCCAGGAGAGAAATGAAGACATGCCAATGCGAAGAGATCCAGAAGTCCTGGGGAATAAGCGTCACATTATCTTAAGCAGTCCTGCCCCCCCCCCCCTCGTTATCAACAGCTTACGGACAGACGGGACATCCGTGCGTCTCCAAGAACCGAAGTCACTTTCATTAGCGGACACCGGTACCCACCCAAGATGGCCGCGGCCTGCAGCGAGTACTTCTCTGCGTTGACCTCGGTGATCAGCTCCTGGACATCAGGAAGGTCCTGCAGTGGAGAAAAGGGGGCACAGCTCAGGTAACGTCCATCGACACCATTAAAAAAAAAAAAAAAAAAAAAACAACCTTAAATGGAGTCAGACAGTGGACTTCTCTGCTCGTGGTAATACAGGAATAAGTGCTTAAGTCCCTTTGCACGCATTTCGACCTACATGCATGCATGTGGGTAAGGGATTGGTACACACGTTAAGGACCAGTAACTATAAGGTGCATGGTTCAGAGTTCTGCTATACTTTAAACCCACACCACTCCAGAAAGTGTCTTTCTTCATTGGGCCTCCTACCTCCATAGTGTTGCTGATGTTCTTGGCCTTGGACTGGACCTCACGGGCGTACTTAAGAACCCGCTCGTACAGAACCAGTGCCTCGCTCCACTTCTTCACCAGCACGTATGACTGGGCAATAAAGAAGCACCTGGCGGACAAGGGAAAGACAGGTGGGTGTGTGTGTGAGTGTGTGTGTGAGTGTGTGTGAGATTCTCAAAGTAAGAACAGTTGGTTTCACTGATTTTTAAAACAAAAAAGACAGGGAACCAGTTTGAGGGTGTTCACCATGTCATACCAGATCAAACAAACAGGCAGAAGTTCCAGAACACGGTAAAAGTTCCGCCCAGAGGCGTAGCCCAACGCATTGGTTCTTCACAAAGGCAGAAGCAAACAAAACCACAGCCACCGACTTGTGATGAAAGATGACTGTAGGTTTTGTTAAGCTTCCAGCCATGGTCCTCCTGGAGAGCTTTGGTCATAAAGTGGTCTCCCTGCATTAGCGGTCATGGCTAAAGCAGCGGTTGCTCAAACCCAACGGGTCTGAAAGCCGCCGACCACCAACCTGTAAGCCTTGTAGACCAGCATCTTGAGAGATATCTCCTTCTGGAAGGCATGGTCCTCCTCCAGGCCCTGGAGGGCAGATAGCTCTGCCAGACTCTGCGTAAGGTGAAACATCAAAATGCAACAAACATAAATATATATACACAAAAGGGAGAAGAAAAGGAAAAAAAAGTAACAGTTGTAGAAAAACCCTGAATAAGGCTGTCTGCTAAGCAAGTACATAGTAGTGAGTATAATATTAAAGCCATTTAGCACACCTGCACAATGATGTCATAGAGGCGGATGAGGTCCTGGGGCCGTGGGCCCCGCCTGCTCTCGTCCGGCTGAGGTTCCTTCAGCTTGACCTGCAGAGCGTTGGCCATGCTTTCGTTGCGCCTCACCACTGTCCACAGCTTAATGTAGGTCAGGTAGCTGCAGGACACGCACACGCACGCCGTTTAAGAGCCGGGCCTGGTGCTTTCGGCCGCCACAACAAACGGGGCGCCGCCGAGAGGACCTCCTCACCTGTGCAGGTACTGCAGGTTGGAGACCTTCCCCACGTCTGCGTCTGCAGTCCGCTCTCTCTGCTTCTGCGGTTTAAACAACGGGGGATACAGTCTTGAGCCAGACTTTCAACCCACTCAACTAAATGGCCCGTGGACAATGTTGCACGGTGACTTACCGCGTCAACCTTGATCTCCTCCTTCACAGCCTGGATGGTGTCCCTGCACTCCACCAGCAGGGTCTCATATAGCCTCTCCTTTGTCTCCTCGTTGGCTGCCTGCGGGACAATTAGCCTCTGCTATAACCTTAACAATGAAGCGTAGATTCTTGAAGACGAGACAAAAAAAAAAAAAAAAAACTAGCATGCTGGCGTTGAAATACTGCCTGGGCTAAAACAGGAGTTAATGCTGGTGATGGAATAGGCCTGCAACTAAGCTTGGGGAAAAAAAAAAGAAAAGAAAAGATTGACGGAGCAGCCTTGGAGTACTTGTGGAGAAACTCTGAACAAACATAAGAAAACAGAGCGACCATTTTTTTTCATATTGGTGGAACACCCTCGTTTGTTGTTTAAGCAAGCAGCAGTGCAGGTAAAGTGGCATTTTTGGCTGACAGACACTGTGGCATTCACAAAGATTATCACAACGAGCTACAAGGTTACTTTTTCACACCAGCCAAAGTATTCGGAACACGAACTGCTGGAACGCTTTCGTTCCTCCGCTTCTGAGTTACGTGCCACTATGTACAAAGTTCGCACCATTCACTAAAGCGCCTGGATCAGATAAGAGGTTTTTTAAGCAACTATAGCACCACAACTGATAATTAGTCTAAAGCTAGTTCCTTCACCAGTTCTTTGGATTGTATATAAATTCCAAATGTGGTTCTGCGATCAAACGAGGCGGGAACAACATGTGACTGAGATCCCCAGGACTTCCCGTTTCTAGCAGAAAATCTGTGACAAACGGCAGACACAGAAACAAAGTGTACAGAGGAATCATCAGAAAACCCCGCCCCTCCCCGCACGCCATGGTAACGGCCCTGTCCATCAGCTGGGAAGAGGCACGCCTCTGGGAGCAGCCCAGAGGCCACGGCACAACCTGACAGGCTTGCTGTGAGAGTGAAAGGCTGGGACACCTGGTCTCCTGTCTCGAAATAAGGTGAAAGGGGAGAGGGGAAACGTACTCTCACGAAGACGTGGCATCTCAATTCCCCCCGTCTCCCTGCTGTGTCGGAGTGGACACGGGGTCCTACGATCCGGATACCGCAGTTGTGACCAGATTGTGACAGAGCAGCACAGAGGCGGCGCATGATTGCTAAAGCTATACGCGCGGTTTTTTTCCCTAGACTCGCCAGCAATCGGCGCCTGTTGCAGGCTGCCAGTGCCTTCGAGAGGGACGCCCTGGGCAGAGGATAGCAGGAGACCAACCCTACTACCAGACAGCCCATAAGCACCCCGTTCTTTCAAAATCCTGACAGCATTCCATTACTCTGTTCGTGTAGTTTAATATCCCTGTAGCTTGATAGGGGTGTACAGAGTAATTCATCTGCTGTATGTAGATTGATGAGAGCAAGTATGTTGTTGCTGGTTTAAATATTGTATTTAATACAGGCTTCACTGTCGGTACCTAGAAAGTCCGACAGGCATGTATATTACCGCTTGGTCCACACACACACACACACACACACACACACGATAAGAAGGCTAACTAAATAAAGAATTACAAAAGTGGATTTAGAGATCCATTCTCCCAATTCTAAACTTTATAGTTAAACATGATTTATTACCAAGTCGAACCTTACCACTTCTGTCAGAAGCCTGATATAATAACCATTCCTGGTTTATAGCTAATACTAAAGATTTGTGTGTCACGCCGGCATTACCAGACAGAGGGCTAGAGGCTGGCTGGTAATGTAGCTGACAGACTCTGGTCAATCGAGGGCTGCAACAAACACTAATCTAGCCTAGGTCTTTGTAAGGCGTGACAGCAGGAAGCCAAGGCTAACAGACTGCAAGGAAAAGAATGAAGTGTGTGGAAGTGGCGCCCCCTACTGTAATACAGTAATCACTTCAGGAATTGAAAAACAACTTGGAAACAAGCTAGTTAAGAATTTTCCATAGCGATTTTCAGGCAATTCCACAAGGATTTTATTCATTTATAAACGCGTATGCGAGCGCGTGTATCGTTGACGTATCGTTGTGTCGGTGTCAGGGGCATGAGGTTGGAGGCGGGGTTCTGACCTGTGCGATGGCCGCCTCGTTGTCTGCCAGGCCCAACAGGAAGATGCGAGCTTTGTCGATCTTGACCGGCACCGTGCGTCCACGCCACTCCACTTCGCTCATGGTGGCCGCCTGCTTTGCCCTGGTCTGCGTGATCAGAGCCTACCGACACCAAATGCATGGAAGTCGCTGTGTGTCAAAAAAGCCTTTCAAATTAGAGAAAAGCCGTGGGCCACCTTGGCCCACTCCAAGCTCAGGCGTTCTGTATTGATCAATACAGAACGCCTGGCTTCACACCGCTAGTAATAAAGACATAACAGAGGGGTAAATGGTATTTATCTAGCACGAGACCAACGCTCATGACTTTGCAACGCGCGGTAATGGCAATTACCAAAAATAAGATCCGAACTTAACAATTCCTGGTTAACAGTAGCATACCCGAGCTCTGTGCCAACCTTGCTTCACACCAGTGAATGACGTCATGAATCACAAACTTGGCAAGTAAGAATTTAATGATACTTCATAATGATAATGATAATGATAATGATAATAATGATAATCATACTGCAATACTTACTGTTTAAATTGTTCAAGTGACAGCTTTGAGCATTTGGCTAAAGCCGTTCTAAATTTAAAAGCCCAAGACGGGTGAGGTTAATAAGTTCCAAACTGCGCAATCTGAAGTTACGGTAAGATCAGCCAACAACGGCACAGGTCCATTTCATGGGGGTAGCAAATTCAGATTCCGATTTGTGTCATTCTGTACCACGTTACGATAACGCATTACAGGATTATACATCCATCGGGACGGGACACGTGACAAATGATACCGTGGAGTATACACAGGCCAAACCCCAGCCACAGGAGTACACATGGTACAGTTTTATAGGAGACAGTACAATAGCTTTCCTGTACATCGTAAAAGTCTGCATTTTACTGAAAAACCCCCGGAGACCACGTTTAACTGGTATACATTGATGTAGAGATTTTTTTTTAAAGTTTTTAATTAATTGGTATATTGTATTTTTAAGGACTTTTTTTTGCATTGGAAACAAGACCAGAGAAGCATGGTTTGGTTCTGGTTCTGGTTCGGTTCTGGTTCAGATATTAACCAGTGTGAAGGCAGTTTTACCAGGAGGGTCAGGAGCCCTTGCAGTACGGGTACACTACTGTAAACAAGGCACTGAAAACACGGAACTCGGACCTCAGGGGGAAAAAAACCTGTAAAAATCAGCATCTGGGCAGCAAGTAACATGAAAAACCCCAAATTGATCATGCCAAGGGTTTACATACAGCTTCCTTTCTCCATCACTCTTAATCAGAAATAAAATCTCTCCAAGTATTGAACTAACACAAGATCGCAGTACAAAAGGTTAAACGTCAGTGAAACTTCAGACCGATGATGAACCCCAGATTTTAAAAACTCCACTTGGCTCACACGGGTGGGATCGGTGGTGTGGTGACCGGATCCACCCGCCGGCGGCACTACGGCACACGACACGACACACAGCGGCACTGACCTCCAGTTTCTCAGCCATCATGCCCCCGCCCCCTCCGGCACTCAGCCGCATCTGAATCAGGTCGTTCATGGCGTTCTGGTCACCTAAAACCACCACAAAAACGACAGGTCACCCCAAGGGTGGGGACAGCGGCCGCGCTGGCGGAACCGGCCCGGCTCAGACACGCCACGCACCGATGTTGTAGGCACAGTATCGGATGTTGGGGGAGATCTCCTCCACGCGCTGGTGGTACAGTACTGCCTGCTCCTCTGTAAAGGCACTCGCCAGCTTCTCGTAGATGGTCCTGAGGGGGTCAGAGGCAACCAGTGAGAGAGACACACAAAGATCCCTTCCTGCATCGTCTTCCCACCAAATACATGTATAGTGAGAAGCGATGGGAATACTTTGATAACAATGTGATTCGCTAAAGCCCCCCTCCCCCCCAGTTCAAAGGAAGAAAAAAAAACGCATGGCTGCCCCTGGTTCTGTCTGAATTGATATTTTTAGCACAGCCGTGCCTCGGCAGAGAATATGGCAACTCCAGCTTTGGCTATGAGGAAGATCAAGGCCATACTGATACCCAGGCGTTTTCACTTACTTTGTTAATCATTTAGCCAACGCCCTTATTCAGAGCAACTGCCGAAATTCCAAAAAGTACATAGTTTTCCCTATCAGCACAGATCGATTCCCCAACACCCAAAAACCCAGCCAGTCATCCTGAATGCAGTAACACGTCAATAGTATTGACTTTCGCAAGTGCCACATAGGCATGAAATTCAGGCCTCTTGCATCACACACAGAGTTAGTGACACACACCAGGCTAGTTTTTGCTTTGTGTGCCAGCTGTTCTTAAATGGCTCGCACGAGGACACGTCTCAGATGCTAGTGGTGACCCCCCCCCCCAAAAACACGCCCTCACTTAGTAACTAAATCACTAAGGGAGGACACTCCATGCATCACATGCATTGTCTTTGGACAACGGGAGAGATCTCCGCCAGTCCAGCGCCAGTCTCCAACCTACTTGCACTTATTGAAGGCCTCCATGGCGGCTTTCCACTCCTGCAGCTCGAACTGCACCATTCCAGTGAGGTACGAGGTATACGCCTACAGTCAGGGAAATAAAAATAAAAAAACACCAGTCAACGTGAGGAAAAGCTCTCGGGCTCACGCCTCCCCCTCAGGTGGGGCCGGGCTCACACCTCGCGTCCGCGTCCCCACCTGGGCCTCCAGCTTGGTCTTGGCGTCCACACGGGCGCTCTCGCACAGGCGCTCCAGCTTCTCGCCGTGCTTGGCGGCCTTGCGCAGGCGGGAGAGCAGGTGGAAGCGCTTGCGGGGCTCGGTGTTGGCCTCCTGCTTCAGCTGCATGGCATAACTCCAGGCTCGCTCCGCCTCCATCAGGACCAGCAGCAGATACCTGTTTGTTTTATCCAGCAAAACGTGGCCTTTTCAACCAATACCCACAGTAAATTCAACTTATGAAAATGTTGGCTAACGATGAGATGAGATCTAGGTGGCTAGAAACCATGTCAAACTAATGCTTCAGAAAGTACCGGTTGTCAGTCAGCATGTCCACGGTCACTTTCTTCCCAGTAAACTTGTATCTGTTGCCCATTTTAAAGCCCAGGGCTTTGCGCAAGCGGCGCAGACGGCGAGAACAGTAGCCCCTACAAGGAAAGGACAAGAAACGACGTTGGCGAATCAAGGCGACTCCGAAATATCCTGCGCTATTTTGCGACGACGTAGAACCACCGCCTGACTAGCCAGCGCTGCTGTGCAAGCCCCCTTTCTACTGACCTGTATCTCTGGTAGTCTCCATGTCTCAAACCGTGCTGCTGCTGTGAATCCTTGATTATCTGCAAAACTGCAACCGATCGTCAAGGATACCCAGCAGTAAGAGTGGAAACTGCCTCGAGCTAAATAATTAATTCGAGGCTTAACATAGTAATTCGCGTGTTAGCGTGACATTTTAACAGGTGTGAAGGGACTGGGCGGTCATTCAATGCACCCGTTTGTAACGGAACTAATGAATAATGAAACATGTTTTTGTACAAAAATACAAGTACGATGCATTTTCACGGAACGCATTGAACGTCGGAAACTTGCGAGTAGCTCGCAATCCTGAAATGACCATCCGCTTCCTTGCGATGACATCAGCCCACAAAAAACAAGAAAAAATCCTACACACCCAAATGTTTCATTTCGAATTGATTCACGTCGATGTTCACTAGTGGCCATGTTATAAAATATAAATATTTGTATTTTGTCAATCGATACGATTATATTCGTCATTAAAACTAAGAAAGGTCCAAGAGGACGAAACAGTTAAGCCAGTGTGACACGTAGCCTAACCTCCGCAAGCTAAAATGACTACTTAGTAACTAAGCCCCACCACATCAACTTGACGACCGTAAACCCGTCCAGTGGTAAGATAAGATCTTAATAAAATAGAGAACCCCCCAGTCGCAACCGATTAATAAGGATACTTTCTAATCCAATCCCTTCGTCGGCGGAATTCTCCTTATTCTCGTCCATTCCGGCTAATTTACCCTCGATATGCTTCTCTCCAGCCATTTTTCGAAGAGCATACGGCTAGAAATAAGTTGAATGAACCGGAAACTCAAACGAAAGGTCAACTGAAAGGGAGGAGTCAAAGGCAGGCATGTTGTGGATGTCAGTGGAGTCGTTCCTGGACGCCTCCTCACTGTTAGTGAGAGACGATAACTTAACGGCTACATTCGAAATGTTTCTTTTCGTTTTGTGAGGGTATTTAGTTATGGAGCCATTTGTTTGAGATAATAATAATAATAATAATAATAATAATAATAATAATGATGTTAGCTGGGTAAGTGATCAGAAATACTGCAAAATCTTACTGAGTTGTTAATAACACGAAAAAGCTTATTACTTGTTATTCAACAATTGACCTGAAAAATACCCTTTCTCTTTATGCCGTGTATTCTTTGTAATTTATTTTTTATAAAGAGCTTTTCACATGTTTCCATGTCCATGCAACAGCATCATTTGGATAGGGCCCTTTAGTAAACTTTAGTATAAACTTTTTAGACTACATTAACGTTTTAAGACAACTACGTAAACTACAACCTCCAAAAACTAACCGTTTACCGTTGATTCTAACCTATCCAAAATGTTACCTTAAATTTCAAATGTGAATTTTCCACATTTCTCACTGGAACAAAGTCAAGATGTAAATTAGGCTGTGCCAAGTTTTTATTTGTATTTCACATTTAAATATCACCATTAGAAATATGTAAAAAAAAAACGGATATTGATACAAAGTTACATGGTAAACCAAAACGATCCAAAATGTTCTTCCTTTGACAGTTCTTGTTCCTCTGTGCAGTTTTTATTTATTCTGTCGTCTCACGTATTGTCAGCTGCAGCAATGTATTTGGTCAGAAAGTCTTGGACCTCAGAGATGTGCATGGTCTCTTTGATGGTAGTGTCTCGGCTCCTTACTTGCACCAGCCCGTTCTCCAGGCTGCCATCGCTAATCACCACGGTGAACAGCACGCCCATCTCGTCGTACCTGGACACACAGTGGCGCAGAGCAGGCCTCCGTCAAAGCAGGGTCGGAAGGAAGCCGTCGGGGATAATTAACTCTGCCAATTACGCCCAGCTGTTTAGGCTACCCGGTCACAATCAGCAAACCGCATGATCCGGATTCAAATCACTCTAAACTAAATTTCACTTTGGTAAATTCAAAATGTCATTTTGCAAATCACACTTGTAAATGGTGAAAGCAATAAAAATGTGGATTACTTGGTGTTCAGCTGCTCCATGGAGGATGGTATGGTTTCCAGGTATCCTGGCCATGAGGATATCCCCCTGTCCAGTAACTCTTGGTGGAACCTCTCGCACACCTACAGAGACAAAGAAACCCCGGCACAGAAATGAAATTGTGTTTTTTGTAGGTACATCATGACCTTTTTAAGAAGCATCTTATTGCCGTCCTTGTCTCAGCTGCTTGTGTGTGGAACATCTGCTGAAGTTCTCCAAACCTGGCGTAGTTCCACAGTGGCCCCCCTCCCAGTTTCCAAGGCCACTTTAACTGGGGCCAAACAGGGGTGCAGCTTCAGCACCTGGAAGCCCGAAATAAAGTGAGCAACATGAACGTACTAGCCCAAGCCCAAAACCCCTTTAAACAGCATGTGCAAAACAGAACACACACACACACACACACACACAGATCCTACTGGGAAGTTTTTGAGCTTTGTCAGTTTTACACTCGGATGAGCAGCGCGGTCGGGGCCGCCTCTCAAAATGCACAACGCTAAAAGAGGAGAGAACCTTTCTCTTATGCAGTCTCTGCTTGCTGTCCACTTTCTTCACGTGCTGCAGGGAGTCATGCAGATACGCCAGCACGCCTCTGTCCATGTTCCCCCGCACTGAGAGGACGTGGGGCACCACAGGCTTCCTCCCGTCCCTGCACTGCAGGAAGGGGAGGGGCACAAATCAGCTTCTGTTCACAGACTTGACGGGCATAGATAGAATATCTGTGCTCACTGTCATACAGCCTTATCTGGAGATATTCAAGCTGCCTGACATTTTCCCTTTGGCAACGAGAGCCTAAAATGAATATTTACAACGGTGCCCCAAAAAGACGTGATATTTAGAGCAAAGATGAGGCCCACCTGGAGCTTGGACCGGTTGCCCTTGTGTGCCTGCAGGAGTACCGAATCCCCCAAGTTCTGCAGGGTCTCCAACGGCTCTGCGCCCCAGGGGAAGTTGTACAGCACACTGACACCTTGGGATGCCCTTTCCCCCTCCTTCTCCTGCCCCGCCTCTGGGATGTCGCTGCAGCTGAAGTTAGACGGCCTCAGGGAAAACTGCGGAAAACAGATGCCCATCGACACCGAAATCAAGATTCAGACCTATGCGTCCGTCCTGTGTGCGCCTAGGCCAGAGTATGGAATACCATATCAGTTCACTTATGTTATATAGGGCCTCCCAAGTAGCTCAGCTGGGTCTTCCCAAGTAGCTCTCTTGCGAGCGCAGACTGAGCCCTATGATCTGGATTATGCAGGTTCTAATCCAGCTCATGTCATTCGCCGATTGTGACTAGGAGAGAACTGAGGTCTGGCATGACTGTCAGAGCACCGCCCGGGCTTGGGTGTGTTAAATCGGCAGAGTTACGGCAGAGTTCGGCTCGACGCGAATCAGCGTCCCCCTGATGGCTTAGCTGATGCCTCCAGGCTGCGGTCGAAGAGAGACGGACCTCTCCTCCAATCAGAACGAAGCGTAATGGAAATGAAATCTCTTCCATGTTACAGCTGCGATACTGTACTACCATATTGCACCCGCAACCCGTTAATTTAATAAAAATGACGGAGGTGAAAAATCACACAAGAAAACATCGCCTGCGTGTTTCAGTCCCGCAACCCACCTTTCTCCACCATGCAAGCCGCTGGCGTGACCAGTAGTCCAGCCACTGAGAAGAGGTGCGAGGCGAGCAGAACCAGACGAGGGAGGCTTCCATTACCTCCGCTGGGCTTCAAGGGGCGAGAGGACCTCAGGTTAGGGGGAAATCTTTACACTGCCCGGAGGTTCAAACACAGCTAACAGGCCTCTTCATAACCAGGAATTCCCTTCTACAGTATAAAAAGTGACAAAATTTCCATGGTATATCCAACACACATTTAAAACTCTCAAGAAATTGGCAATACTTATAAGTGTTGCATAGACTATTGTTTATTCCAACAAATGCAGTCTATCCTCAGTACTTCCTAAGTATCCAGCGCTTGAAGGCGGCTGAAGTAATTTAGACCACAACTAAATGACACCGATGCAGAGGAAGTAAGGAAGATGACCTCACCAACCAGGCTCACCAGACCGCCCCTCCTCTGGTAGCTGGTAACACATGCCCGTCTCTGCCAGGCCAAACGGAAGCTTCCTGCTCACAAGCTCAAGAGAAGTCAGGTACTGTTCTAAGGCACCTGGGACATAACCATTTTAACACGTTTAAAAAAAAATTAAATGCTTGGGTCATTTACAATCCCAGACGTGAGGAATAGCTAGCGATTACCTTGCATTAGATTGGTCCGTATTGACACGCTGTCTGACAGCAGTTTCTTTAAAGCATACTCGGTTTTCTCTGCGTTTGATTCTCTCTGGCTAAGGATGTGGCCGAGGGCTTCACTGTCTACCAGCTTTAAAGTTCTCGTCCGTGTGGCAGCACTGCTTCTGAACCCGTGAAGAGTGCTGACACCAAACACCTGTGGTCTGGACATTACCACAGCCGTCCACCACCGATCCAAAATATTCTTCCTGAGTTCCATTCCCAAGGGTCCATAGCCACAGCTAATGCCATGGTGGAGGTAGTCATTGTCTAACTGTTGACGAGGTATGTAATAACGGTCTGAACACAGCTGCATCAACGTGCTTATGGAATCGTCCACAGCCGACCCTGAACCGCTACAATCTCTGCAGAGCAAAAGAGGACGGGGCACTCCGCAGGGAAAAAATATGCGCATCGTCTGTCGCTTTAGAAAGCACAGTTGCCAACTAGCACTGTATGCTAACATTTTGATATAGGGGGCTCGTATATTTACAGTATCTTTGTGCCCGTTAACTAATAAATTACTTTAAATTAACCATGTTAGACGCTCAGTGAAGGTTATAATGTACACTAGTAAATTTGTAATGAATCACAATGTTGAGAGCTAACTAATACTACAAAAGCGTATATTATTATATTTATCCACTGTAAGAATAGTAGTATTGCATTGTTAGCAATTGTAAGCTATTAGAACGTGTTTCCTAAATGTGTTCGTATAGTAACAAACAAAAACAGAGTTTATAGGATTGGAAACGAATGAAAACTTCAGGGAAATGTAGTATCCGAAATAAATTTTAAACCATAACGCACGTTACCCGTATCCATCTGGCTAAGCACGTGTAATTATGGAGCGTAACTCACAGACATATACAGATACGGCGTACGACTTTATTTCAGCAACGCACCGAGTGTTTTTGAAGCTCTTCCGGATTAAAAATAACTCGGTTGATTTTTCAAAATAAGAGTAGTCTACTTAAATTGGCTACGTGGAAACGTTTTTAAACAACTGTTTATTTCTTGTACGGTATTTAGCTATAATGCATTAATATGCATATATTTTCATTTAAAATATGTATCGATATGTGTTCGTGGAGATCCGTTGCCAGTGTTCTGGAATGTATGCTATCATAAATTGCTGACGTTGAAGGTCCATTCGTATCATTGTTCAGCTTTTTGATGTTCTGAACTCAGAAGAGTTAGTTTTCCCAAGGATTTACGACAGCTATGATACCAACCAGCCAATAGGTCTCCTAAATATTTATAAATAAGGGATATGATTATCTGTCTGGCTGAAGGGTACTGCAATGCACAGCAATGAGTCGGAGGAAGACAACGGTATTAGGCTTTCTTGCTACAAACATAGTGTGAAGGGATTGTATGGTGATGGGATTGCAAGTGGGTAACTTAAATATCTGGCAACATATAGTCAGAATCACAGCGGTGACTTTCAATGTTGTTAGATCAGGTGGCCGGTGGACCAGAAATACAACCACCAGCTAGTTTCGAGCACACATTCAAGAGACCGCCGACGATGCTTGACGTTAAATCGGAGCACGTCTTTCTGTTGATCGGTGTCTGACTCCATGCTTGAACCCAGCAGAGTTGTAGCACTCCGAGAAAACGCTACAATATAATGGACTAATTTATAATTCCTCACTCCAACCATGTAGCGACCAGTTCGAATTAAGACGGGTTTTTAA
>JAOYSI010002175.1:24456-38472 GCA_025775065.1 Hiodon alosoides
CTACAATATAATGGACTAATTTATAATTCCTCACTCCAACCATGTAGCGACCAGTTCGAATTAAGACGGGTTTTTAAAAAACTCCCTGATCAGAAGCCATACAACATACGCGCTTCAGTAACAAATTGTAACCATATTTTAGTAATGACATAACCCCGGGTTTTGTTAAATTTCCTCCATTCATTTATAAATTACAACCGTTTTGGTCGGAGTAGTTTCCCCCCCATCAAAGCATCGTTTGCGTTTCGATTCCCATCCCTTTAACTCCGATAATATACTTTTTCACTCAGATCAGTCAAGATACCAAAATGCGCATATATGACGGACAGGCGATATTTAAGTGATACGTCTAATGCACAGCACCCCCTTAACACACGACAGCGAGTGACATAACTCTTGCTAAGTTTTAAATCCACCATCTCTAAACTCTCCAAGGGGCAACGTTAAATAAAGCGAGCATGCATATGCAAACCACATTCCTAGAGTTCTGATCACTAGCGGCAAGAATCAGGCAATGATCTTTCCGGACCTGTCCCTAACACAATGTCCCCAAATCAGAAGCCACAACCTCTATTCTTTTATAGATTTTTATTTTTTGAAAGGCCATGCACTGCCTTCCCAGTAAGACTTTATACACCAAGTCATTTGCATTACCTAATAGGAAAAAAAATACTGTGAAATGCAACAAATTAAAAACTGTAATGCAGACATCACCGGGATTAGTCTGAGGATTCGATTAGCTCAAACCCCGTGGTAGAAAAATACAATGAAGGGTGAGGGGGAGAAAAAAAAAAAAGGTGATAAAAAAGGAAAAAAATAATTTACTCTTAAAGGTCTGTATATTTTTACTGTGGAAATGCTGGAGGCATAGGGTATGGTACCATGGGCTGTGGAGGCTGCTGAGGGTTGTAAGGGAAGGGCGGGTGGCTGATGCCGTTCTGGGCGGCGCCCTGGCTGCCAGCAAACTGCTGGCTCTGGAAGTTCTGGTTCCCGAATGCGGCAGTCTGGCCGGTGGCGGCGAAGTTGGACTGCCCGTTGCTGGCGTAGCCGTTTCCGAAGCTGCCGCCGTCGTAGGCACTCGCCCCGTAGTTCTGCGTCTTCGTGTCAAACGCTTTCTTTGGTCCGCCAAACCCTCTGTCGCTATCCCTGTCCCTAAAGCTACCAAAATCCCTCCTCCCTCCAGAATACCTATCCCGCCGGTCATCCTTATAGCCACCTCTTCCCCCCCTTGAACGACCTGAAAGAAAGTTAGAAAAACAATAAAAAGCAGATTAGAAATGGTTGAATGTTATTGGCAGGCAGTGCCAATTATGCAAATCAAGAAGTTAAGGATACTTAAATCAAGCAAAAAATTGCAACATTTACACTTCTACCCAGATTATGCATCACACTCAAGGATTCAACAGCTAACTGTCCTAAACCAATGCAAAACATGTTGCCTTACTCCTATACATCACAACAAAAAGAACACTTGAAGATAAACCAGTTGCCGCTTCTCACCAATTGAATTTACCTCCTCTGTCTTCCGCCATCTGGAGGAGCTTGGGATTTATGGCCTGATTGGCCTCGCGAAGCACAGAGATGAGGTCACTGGCTTGTTTCATGTTGCCGGGAGTAAAGAAGGTGTAGGCGGTACCCGTTTTTTGACTACGGGCAGTTCTTCCAATGCGATGGATATAGTCCTCAGAGGAGTTAGGGTAGTCATAATTGATGACAAATTTCACATCTTCCACATCTGTAAAGTGTTGCAGTGTGGCAAAAAGGGACGTACGAGATTTTGCACACCACAACAGCCAGACCAAAAACAACAAATTAGCAAGACGATGGGAACTGAAGGGAAGAAACGCAATTAAAAATAAAAAAAAATAAAAAAATTCTGGGCTGCAAAGAAGTGTTAAGACAAATCCAAACGTTCAACTCAACTCCTTGGGAATTCTACCGTGGGAAGAGAAAAACGATGCACGCTCCATTCCCTCCAGACCAAAAACAAAAACTCCTATGGCATCCACCCCCCTTCACTTATGCAAGGGGGGGAAAAAATAAAAAATAAAAATTTCACATTTGAAATCTTACCATTAAGGAGCATGCATTCACTAGTCCTTTCCCAACGCAGCAAAGTCCCCACAAATTGTCAAGTGACCTGCAGGTGCTTCTACGCAGTAGGGCCGCTATGCACAGTGTAGCCTCCTCATGTGCCAATACAGGACCTTTCAGACGGTAAGGCTTTGAAGGTCCTCTCCCGACCCCACCCCACACACACTCATTAGAAGCTTGCTATAAAGGCCAAACTGCACGTCTTGCCAAGACCACATAGACCAGCTCTAGTCTGAGGATGCCCCCCCCCCAAAAATAGGACTGCCTATTCACCCCTGAACTACACAAAAAAAAACATCTAGGCAAGATCTCCCAAGAAGCCAGTGTTCACTTGAGAAAATGTCTCTCGTTGGCAGGTCTCGACATGACTTAAAAACGCAGGCGAGGGAGGAACTTTAATTTAGTATGACCTTCTATATAAAATTCTTGCTTTGCCCTCTTACTAGATGTCCCACTGTCACTACAGCATGTGCCAGCTCTCGCCAATTTCGATAGAGGCGCGAGACTATGTCGAAACTGCTCTCTCCGTATCAAGAACTCCAGCGCTTCAAAACGTTCGTTATCTGGTTTGCAAACACCCGTGCTTTGACAAGTCTCGCGAGAGAAACACTTTTCCCCACAGCTCAAAGCGACGGGACTTGCCACACCGTGCTCTGCGACAGCCATGCAGTCTTGGCATGGTAGCAGCACAAAAAGCGGGGGTTTGAGTTGGAAGGGCCGTTCAAACAGCCATTTCAGGTAAAAACCCATGGACGGAGAACAGAGAGTATCAGAACAAAGGCTTAGCCACACTGCCTTTTGAGGATTACTGGCACACGATGCTGAGCACAGCCCATCACCTCGCTACGCGACTGGGTGGCAGCCAGTCGGCCACTTCCAATAGTCCTCCATCCCCCTCTCGAGGCCTGGCGCTGTCATGCCTAGGCCCTGCCACAAAGACTGCACCTTTAGGTGAGGAAAAACTCAGAAAATGCAAAGAAGTTAAAGAAAGCAATGCACTTTCTTTAAAGTAACATTCTTGAGACATCAACACCCGAAAGGGATCTTCGAGATACTAACCTAAACCCCTGGAGGCGACGTCCGTGGCGATAAGGATGGGCGCCTTGCCGTATTTGAACTCTGAAGGGGGGGAAAAAAGGAACAACTTTAGTCTCATAAAAGAACAGATTTCCCTGAATCTCAGGGACACGCAGCGTGGCAACATTCAGAACATACCATTCAATACCCAGTCTCGCTCCTGCTGACTCTTATCACCATGGATTCCCATTGCTGGCCAGCTGC
The DNA here is from genome assembly GCA_025775065.1 of Hiodon alosoides. Lineage (NCBI taxonomy): Eukaryota > Metazoa > Chordata > Actinopteri > Hiodontiformes > Hiodontidae > Hiodon > Hiodon alosoides. The sequence goes on from JAOYSI010002175.1 coordinate 27,832, forward strand.
AACAACAAACAAACCTTTAGATCCAATGTTTAAAAGGATTTAACAAAACTCATCACATACCATTTCTCGAGGCAAATATACATCCCTAAATAAAAGGTTAGCACAGGTGCTAGGTAAACAGATGTTCCCTACAAACTCTAGACGCACCAAAACGGCTTCCGCCAAACCAAGGGACAGCATTTGACCTAGATGGCCTAGCACATACCCATCTCTTCTCATTCGCCTGGTGAGATCATCGCAGCGCCTTTTGGTCTCCACAAAGATTATGGTTTTGTTTTCCTTCTCGCTCATTATTTCTTCCAGCAGACGCAGAAGTCTATGGCAAGGGGGGGGATAAATCTGGTCCATCATCACCAATATTTAACCTGTACTCATATGACTAAGATTGGAAAACGCAGACAAGCTAACCAAAACTGCAACTCACTTATCCTCCTTCTCGCCATCATTGCACACATCCACGATCTGCAGGATGTTGTGGTTGGCGCTCAGCTGCAGGGCACCCACGTTGATCTGGACGTAGTCCTTCAGGAAGTCCTCGGCCAGCTGGCGGACCTCTTTCGGCCACGTTGCGCTCCACATGAGCGTCTGCCTGTCAGGCTGGAAAGAGACGGGGTTAAGATTTCCTCTCCGTAGCCTTGGGACCATTCAACGGCGCGCAGACTGGGGTGACGTGCACTTACTCGGATTTGGTCCACGATCTTCCGGATCTGGGGCTCGAAGCCCATGTCGAGCATCCTGTCGGCCTCATCCAAGACCAGGTAAGTGCATCTGCGCAAGTTCGTCTTCCCAACCTCAAGGAAGTCTATGAGTCTACCCGGTGTTGCAATGCAGATCTCAACCCCTGTGTAACAGCAGTTCAACCTTGAATAAACTGCTTTGGCTTTTTTTTTTTTTTAAAAAGGACGTGATTAAATAGGCAGTAAAGCGTACCTCTCTCAAGGTCTCGGATCTGCGGTCCCTTGGGGGCTCCACCGTAAATGCAGGTGGACTTCAACCGAGAAGCCCGCCCGTACTCAGCGGCCACCTGCTGGACCTGCTGCGCCAATTCACGGGTTGGAGCGAGCACCAAACACTAGGAAAAAATAAAAGGCGCCGCAAGTCACAAAAACAATCCCTTCAACAACAACTAAACAGAATTCGATCCACCTGCAGCGTCACTTACAATTGGGCCATCGCCGTGTTCCAGAAACGGCTGGTGGTTGATGTGCACGATTGCAGGCAGCAGATACTGCAAAGAAAATTTAGCAACAAGACTCAGCGTTACTCAGATATAAAAATTAATTCAGATTTGAGCTCAACGAGAGCTTAAAGGCCACTGACATACCGAAAGGGTTTTGCCCGAACCAGTCTGCGCAATGCCAACCATGTCCTTCCCGCTCAGGGCCAACGGCCACCCTTGTGCTTGAATGGGCGTAGGGTCTGAAAAGTTCTGTTTCGTGATCACATCCATCACATACGCTTAAAGAAAAAAACAATTTAAAAAGTTAGCATAACAGGATAGTGGTTTCTGTAACAGAGTACATAGCAGGCAGCAATGAAAGACATTCCTGATTTACTTACTTGGAAAACTGGCCTCGTGGAATTTTATTATGGGGTTGGGACAGTCTCGGCCCTTCACTGTAACTTCTTTAGTTCTTCTGTATTGCTCCACCTCTTGCTGAAATTTAGAAACGGTCGTTGACTATGCAGAGTGGACACATTTAGCACACATGTACATGCACGTAATAGTAATGAGTATGCTTATTAAAGAAGTCCTACCGCTGGTCTTCGAGTGACATCAGAATGCTCTTGGTAGAAATTCTTCTCAAATTTTGGAAGCTCGTCGAGGTTCCAGTGTTTCTTGCGCAGCCTTTCGCCTGGGTTGCCAAACTTCCCCGAGGGAGCTCCACCTCGGCTGCCACCGAACCGAGGCGCGCCGCCATAGCTGCGATGAAAATGAGACAATCGTTATATAACGGGTGGCGGAAATCGGGTTAATTTTTGCTACGGCATTACTCCAACAATGAACTTGAGTCACTCGAGTGACGAGTTCATCGACTGCGCCCGTTCAGAGCGTTGACAGAGAACATTCTGCACACGAAATTAAATTTAAAATCGCATGAAACAGAAGACGAAAGAAGAACAAGCCGCAGTATAAGACACATCTCTGGCACAAGCCTGCGTCATGTTTTATGCAGCTGCCATTTTATTTCTGGCCGGCAGACGAACAAAGGCAAAACCGGCCGGCATTTTGTATTCGGATCCATTTTTGGCTTATGGGGAAAATACAAAATGTGACAACTTGGCTTATTTCTACGAGTCACAAGACGAAATTCCATAGCCACTATTTATTTTAGTTAAATATCGAAACAACACTAATTGCCATGGTAATATTTAACTGGCCTGGCATGTGTCTAATCATACACTGTTGTTTCAATGCGGTTAGCCATGCGGGTTCCGAAGAACATCCGACTAATGTTTTACTCAATTCATTCTAATCATTTTGGTTATCAAAATAGATTAACAGCTTCAGAGTAATAATGTTAGCTAGCCAGACAGCTTTGGCTAACAAATCGATTCATTGTGTTCCAAAACACTTACCCTCGGTCTCGGCCTCGATCTCTGTCGGAAAAACCAGGCATGATATAAAATAAAGACGCTAACGGCTAAATCTAGAGAGTATTATATTTGAAATGCCGAGTCCGTAACCTTACTAGCACCGTTGTCAAGAGAAGCTGAAAATGCCGGTTTCTTTTTCAGGCAAGAGTATATTGCAGTGAAGTCTCACGATATCACTTTGAAGTCACTGTATTAATCCGCTTCCTGCTGGTACTACTTTTATGCTTAGGTCGTGCTGCACTTCGGACCAGTAACTACAGGTGGAACATGGGTAGAATTCCCATAAAAAAACATCCATTCACTAACATGAGAGTAACCATCTCGGTAATGCCGAGGAACGACAGCAGTTTTGCTCCTAATGACCATCACAAATCAGTTAAATTAAACTTAAGTAAAGGACGACCTTCTAAAATAACCAATTAGATTTCGGGATAGACCCTGATGAGGAGTTTGAGTGCAACTCAAAGTGTGGTTGCAATGATGCTTTAACTCGGTTTTTTTTTGTGGGTTTTTTTAAACATCTGGAAAATATGACGTCCCCTATAGCACAATGTCGCCTACACTACATTGAGTCATTAGTTATTCACGTGGTTCACTATTTCATTGAATATTGACTCACTGCCTCGCCTTTAACTAAAGACAAATGTAAAGTTTTAGTACACGGATATATCCAAAAGCAAACACCGCAATGCATTCATTGCTTTTAATTCTTAACTCCCATAAATAAAATTGTGATTTAGTTGAATGATAGGTCGATTGAACAATCAGTAATTTATTGCATTTAGTAGTTTGCATTTACTGAAACAAGTACAAAAATAAATGTTGGTCAGTTTATTTAAGAGGCGATACATAGCCGATCACATTCAAAGTGGAAGTTGTTCACATCAAGTAGAGTAGAGAGACCGACATACAAATGACAGTTGCTATTAAGTGTATTTACCCAGAAAATTTGATTACATAATCAAATTAAACGTTGATTCTAAAACTGGTTATCTTATCAATTTTGCAACGGTTTATTTTAAGTTTTAAAAAAAAGAAAACATTTCCATCTTAACATTTTAACAATCCATTTCTATTCTTCAGTCAGTTGCAATAAACAGATTTCACCGGTCAAAATATTATTTTTATTATTTAAAATATAATTTCCCTTGCCAATACGTGTGATGTCAGTCTTTTTGTTTCAAATTAACAACAAATTAACTTGCCCGTGTTAATCATGAAATAAAGTTTTATTTATGTCAGACCCGATGTTCGTTAATATAAAGTACATTCTTAGCGCGGTGCCATGGAACTACTTTTTACCGTGAGAACGTGAAATACTAGGGCGCTTCCTCGGGGAAAAAAAACCCTCAGTTTGTGAATAAACACAAATATTTGAGTTGTCCAACTAGCTAGGTGTTAGTAAATTTTCAAGTGGTCCCTGAACACAGTTCAACAAAAATAAATGAATTTTATAAAATACATGTTAAACGCTATTACGTTGCTTCCGGAAACAAAGTTCTCAACTTCAGCTACAGCCAATCAGAAAATTCTCATGTTTTAAACGTCTAAGCAGGGAGAGACATCGCCTGATAGCTTGTCGTCTGTTCCCTGGCGTTGACGTTGCCTACAGTAAAGACGGAACAACAATTGTGATTCCTACGTTGCTGACAAATCAATATTTTCATTTGGAATAAATAGCTAAACAGATTAATGGGAACCCAGGAGGAGAGAGGTTAGTGACAAAATTATTAGTAATTTAGTATTGGCCCTCTTGCGTTATGTTTATGGATTCTATGTGTTAAACTGGAGCTATAAAACCTCTTAATTATGATTTTATAAAGTGAAATTACGGTCCAACGGGCAGTTTCATACCGATCAACGCGACACCGGATTTATTTTCTGATTTCTTAGCCATCGATGTAACCGGCTAAACGGTTAACTGCCTTTTGTTTTCAGACTCCCTGGTTAATTGATTTGCTAGCATTACCTTGTAAATTGCATCAATGTAACCGGATTTAAACCGTTAATGTATGCTGCTTACAACATGGCAATATAATTGGAAATTATATTACAAATAGGCTAAACTTGTTGGGTCCTTGTTATTAGGATATGATCGGTAGCTCAGTTAATTAATCGGCGAACTCAACGGCTAGCATTATTAGAGGTACGAGACACCGACCTCTATAACCTAGCAGCTAATGCTTATGTTTTCAAACGATACCATTTATGATAACAGTAAACCGTGATCCGTCCGTCAAAAACTCGTGTATCAGCTGATGTAAGGTGTCCCGTTTTACGCCGGTACACTCTTGTGTTGGCAACGTAGGTTAGTTTGACTTCGTTTTTTTTTTTTTTACTTCAACAGTAACTAGCGGGGGCGCCAGTGTCAGCGCCAACAAAAAGTTTCAACCGTAGTTAATACTGTTTCGTTCATAAGGTCACGTCGAGCAAGATTGTTCTCGCCATTTACTGCTTTTTGCCCAGCAACTTAACTATCTTGTTTAATACATTTGGGAAGTCTGTATCTTGACAAAGTTTTTACCTGTTGGGAGCCAACTATGAGTTCTCAATATGCAGCCGTCGTAAAACGGCGATTTTGATATATAATTAATTTAGTGTTATAGTTGCAATTAAATGGTAATACGTTGGTACAATGGTAATATTTACAGAAACTTTAAATTGGTTTCAATGCGCCGACTCAATCATTAGTTGACCGATTAAACATTAAGTCACGTCGTATTTTATAAAAACGTCTCACTAAGACACTGGCGTTGAGACGAGAAGGTTGTAGGTTCTAATCAAATTAGGGGGACTGCGGTGATGCCCTCTCGAGTGAGGTGCTTGATTTGCTCTTGGAAATATCAAGATGAACAAACGGATTAAGCGTAAAGCTAAGTTTGTCTGTAACAAATGTCTGTAACAAATGTCTGTAACAAATGTCTGTAACAAATGTTTGTAACACATTTCTCACGCAGATTGGGTTGACGTGGCTAAAGATCTTCTCAGCAAATGCCATATTAACCTGAGGCTGACAAAGGTGACTGACTGTGACGCCAGTGTTTTTGTTGCTTTGTACGAAGCAATCTTAGGGGAAAGGGTTCCAGGTAAGTTTTTAACCACCCAGTTATTCATTCTGACACAAACGTCGAAATGTGTTTGGCAAGTAAACTATAAAAAAAAAAAAATACGAAGAATATTATTTCAACCCTTCATTAAAGCAGCATACCCTCTTGAAGTATGAATATTTATAGTAAACAGGTCATTTACAATACCTCACACCACATTCTCGAATCCTCTTCTTGCAGGACTCATCGATACAGAATGGTAGCTCGATCTTACTGCACTTTAACCCCTAAGCTATGGATAAGAGCATCAGCAAAAATGACTAAAATGTCATTTGTAATGTTTACGTAGTCTTAACCGTTTTTGTTCAGTTATTTTGTATGTATTTTTTGTATCATTTGATTAGACTTTATTTTTAAAACGATTGCTAATGTTATTGCCTTAACACCCTTTCATCTTAAAATGCTGCGTTTTTTAAACGTTCTACTATACACGTATTGAATGTTTTCCACCCTTTGCAAAGCATACATACGTAAGATCTGAATGATTTGAATGTATGCAAAAGCAGGAAGTGCTGAACGCTCCTGGGCTTTTTGTGGTCGAACAGGATCACCCTGCTGAGTTTTGTCTATGTGGAGTTGTTCAGGGAACCTCGCACCCGCGTACCTGTCGAAACAAAGCTGTCTGCTCATTAAAAACAAAAGCATGCCGGAGATTGTGACGTGAATGGGCAAAGAGCGCCTGGCTGGGCTGTGAAACGTGGTCGTTGTTCCCAGATTACATCGCCGCCCCGCAATGTCAGGAAGACGACGTTCACAATGTCCAATCGGTGATTGACTCCCTGGCGCTGGATTACCTTCAGATCAGTTTGTCTCACATCACCGGTAAGAGAGAGTGTTGCCATCGCTCTACTAATGGTTGTCTGTTCAGCATATAATGGGGCTTGACGCGCGCTCAGTTTACGATTGTGGGAGGTTCCTCTGACGTTTTTTGCGTTGTTGATGCACCCAGCTGGTAGTCACAAAATCGTGGATGATGGTTATGTGCGCTCCTCCACGTATGTCACGCGTGTATATGGAACCCCACCGGTTTTGGCCGATGTGTAACGACGCATGGCGGATGCATTGGACTGCCTAGTGGCCCAGATTATTTCAAGCGTTGCAGTGTGAGAAACGGAAGTGTTCGTGTGCTAGTGTTGTTTACAAGCCTGCTGACATTGAAAATCTCTGAGATATTTACATGCTGGACATTTTAAATTCTTTTAGCTTTGAACATGAGCTGTAGTGATAAATGCCTTTGCCATTAACACTATGTTGAACAAAATAACTTCTTGAAATTTTTTTTTTTTTTTTAATGATAACGATTGTAATAATTTGTTTTAATCTGAATGTTGCAAGAAAGGTTGGTACTTATGTTGTGTTATTAAAAATTTGCTTACTTTTTTTTTGTGTCTTAATACCAGTTGTTTTAGAAGTAACCGACACAGCAATTCTTGTGATTATCATGTGATTTAGACATGTGTAACCTGGGGCACTTGTCATTTCTGTGATTACAAACAAAGGCAAGCTCTTGTTTAAGTGAAAAACTGCAGAAATGAACAGAGAACATTGACTGTAGGCTTTTTAGAGTCATGTGAAGGATTGCCAAGGTTCCTGTTTTTAACTTTGTTTGACCATCTTGTTCCTTCTGCACATTTTAGGTGAAAACATCGTAAGGGGAGACGCTGAGTCCAACAAAAACCTGCTTGAGATTTTCGATGGGCTGTTAGAATACCTCACTGAGCAAATAAGCGAAGAGGAGTTTCAAGATGAAGGTAGAATTATTAGTGTTTTTTTACATTCGCGTGTACTTAAGTCACATGGGATGGAAATATCCACTGTCCCGCAAGTTCTGTTTGGACAGTTTCTTTCAAGCTTTAAACTTCAGCCTGTTGTCCATTTCTGTATTCTTAACACCCATCATAGGTCACCGTCTGTCAGTATCAGGTAGGGTTTTAACGAGTGGTTGGGTGTGCGAGGGAACGTGTCGTGAAAGGAATGTGATGACTGGAGGCGGGCTGTGTTGGATCGTCTCATGCAAGCAGATAAAGGTAGCTTCCTGTAGAAACAATCCAGCAGGAACATTTAGAAGTAAAAAAATGGCCGCCGGCCTCCCGGATGGCTCCCTCGCTAAAGCTTCCCCCAAGGCACTGGGACCCGAGAGTGGGAGTTCTCAGGTTTGAATCCAGCTCATGTTGTTGGCACAGCCCCAATTCCACATTGGGTAGAAAACGGTAAAAAATATTTGGCGATTCCAAATCTGAAAAGTAAGAGCAAGTGACAGAAACCTTAAAAATGGGGCTTTGTGATGAAAAATATTGTTGAACGTAGATTTACTAGATGTCTGATATGATGTAAGTGTACTTAACTAGTTTGTGTAGTAAAGTACCCTTTTATAACATTTCAGATTGACTTGATTCCAGGACATAATGCTACAAATATCTCTGTATCTAAAGATTTGCCAGAATTATATATATTTTAATGTTTTTTTCTTACTGTTTTTTCCCCCCCAAAACATTTCCTTTGTTTTCTGGACCATGCAGTCATTTGCAGAAACATAATCATCTTTCTGTTTTTTTTAAACAGAGCCTCGTTTTCATTTGTGTGGTTGCTGATTGGATAAAGACCTTCTTCATCCTATTAACTCTAAACAGTGGAATCGATGGCAGCGTTCATTTCACATGATCTTGTTTCGAGTGACCGCTAAAGGTGTCAAGAACTGCTGTTTTTAATGCCGTCACAGCTGTCCTGGATCAATAAGTCTTTGGGAGCCCCATCCTTGATTTGATTTTGCTGCCTGGGTGTCCTTCAGCAGTGGTTCACACCCCATTTCAGCCTTAATTAGGCTTGACTGAGTTGATAACAAAGACTTAGTCTGCCATTTGCTACAGAAATATAAATGGGTGTTTGTCCTCTTATTTCAGTAAACAAACCTACATGTCTCAAGCAGTGTCAAACAAGACTGTGTTTTGAGATTCATGTTATCGTGTATTAAAATTGCTGGGAGTCCAATCACGACCTGGAGTGAACCACTGGTCTGGAACGGGTGTGGCCAGCCCTCAGACCATGAGTGCTGCAGTGCTACGTCTCAGTTAGCACCCCCCACCCCCCATCGTTCTTTCTGTCCTCTGTTCACAACGCCTTTCTGTCTTTCCTGGCGAAGGTGAAGAGGAGGCAGAGGGCGCGGCCCGCCAAGGAGGCCCTCTTGTGGCCGGGCTGGTGGAGGAGCGGCCTTGGGAGCTCGGAGGGGAGATCGTGCTCGAGAGGATGTCCCAGTCCAGCAGCGCTCCGTGAGTGCCCAATCCCTGGCTTTCCCATTCGCTTCCTGACCGGTCCCCGGTCCAGCCCCGGTGAAGTGGTAATGCGTTGTGAAGAAGACGCTTAAGGTTTAACATGCCCCTGCAGTGCTTGTGCTGGGTGGGAAAAAGGTTTCTTCTGCTGATCCAGTCAGCAATGTCCTCACAAAAAAAAATCACAGCCTACATTTACATAAAAAAAAAAAAAAATTTGCCTCTGCTTCATTGTTACCTCAGTTAGGCATGACCAGATGATTGTGATTTGTACATGTTCTTCAGTTCTACGGTCCGGTCTGGCAAGCGGTCCCTCCCGTCCTGGAGTGGCGAGGGGTCGGGGTCAACGGCGGAGCTCATTCGGCTGGGAGATTCTGCCCGTACGTTCCTCGACAACCATGAAGGTGGGCTGCTCCGGACGCGCACAGCTTCTTGTCTGCGAGCGAAGTGTTGACATTCGCCTTGGGCCTAAAAAGCCGCCACCTTGCTCCGTATAAACAACAACAAAAAAACGAAAGATATATGAAACATTATGGTAACGTTGGTCACGGCTGCCTCTGACCGAGGTTGCGCTGTGGGGATTTTGATGCGAGGCCAAACGGTGCGTTAGACCCGCGTGACGGAGAAGGAGCCACTTTGTACGGGGCACCGGGAGCGTTGTGGCTTCTGCGGTTCGCTTCACGCTCCAGTTAAGGATTTTGCATTGTCGCTTGTCTTCCTCCTCCGAGATAATTGGAGTTTCCGCATGAAAAGCAGAAGTATCCACTTTGCAGAAGCGCAGAGGATTTCAGTTGAGCGATTTTGTAAACCGATCGCTTGAAAGACATGGAGTTAACCACTCCCGCCCAGAAGTATTTGTTTTGAGACAGTACGGTGAAGTTAGGTTTGTATTACTTAATATTGGGTGAGGGTAGTAATTTCCATTTTATTATCTGAATTTAGTTGTCACAATTAAAAATGAACTGGCTTACGTCAACACTTCCCCTAGGAATATCAGTCTTTCATTTGATTACAAAGGCTCCCGCATGCAAAATGCATACGATAACTCTCTTCGCCGCTTATCAGTGTGTCTGTATGTTTATCTTCAGGCGAGAGGAGTGGTAGCCACCAAACATTGGGTACAGAACAGACCAATGGTATCCATCCACCGAGTAGTTCAAGGTCCAGGCCACGGGCGGGGTCATCACAGCTCAGAGAGCCCAGTGAGTGGCGTTCTTGACTAGCATGCGTGTTGATCTGTTTTTAATCTGAATTGTGGTTGTCAGTTAGACTGTTCTCGCACAGCCTGTCTGTATGCATGTGTGTTGATCTGTTTTTAATCTGAATTGTGGGTGTCAGTTAGACTGTTCTCGCACAGCCTGTCTGTTAGCATGCGTGTTGATCTGTTTTTAATCTGAATTGTGGTTGTCAGTTAGACTGTTCTCGCACAGCCTGTCTGTATGCATGTGTGTTGATCTGTTTTTAATCTGAATTGTGGTTGTCAGTTAGACTGTTCTCGCACAGCCTGCCTGTATGCATGGGTGTTGATCTGTTTTTAATCTGAATTGTGGTTGTCAGTTAGACTGTTCTCGCACAGCCTGTCTGTATGCATGCGTGTTGATCTGTTTTTAATCTGAATTGTGGTTGTCAGTTAGACTGTTCTCGCACAGCCTGCCTGTATGCATGTGTGT
>JAOYSI010002175.1:38572-49578 GCA_025775065.1 Hiodon alosoides
GTGTTGATCTGTTTTTAATCTGAATTGTGGTTGTCAGTTAGACTGTTCTCGCACAGCCTGCCTGTATGCATGTGTGTTGATCTCTGTTTTTAATCTGAATTGTGGTTGTCAGTTAGACTGTTCTCGCACAGCCTGTCTGTATGCATGTGTGTTGATCTCTGTTTTTAATCTGAATTGTGGTTGTCAGTTAGACTGTTCTCGCACAGCCTGCCTGTATGCTGACCCTATGTGCCCGCTGCCCTGTGCTTTTCCCAAGCTGAAGCAGGGGTGGTCCCGGGACCCACCGCCTCGCTCCTGAGAGAGCCCCTTCGCTCGGCCATCCCCCTGCAGCCCCCGTACCAGACCACCCCTCAGCGCCCCGAAGTGCGCCCCCACTCCAGCACGCTGTACCCTGAAGTCAGCGCTAGTGGCCACGGAGGGGAGGAGGAGGAGGCGGGATCCGTCATTATCGGCACTGTGAGTCCTGTCGGTTATACTAGAATCCAAAATGGCGGCGTATCCAAAGCCTGCACCCCAAGCCATCGTGGCTTAGCGTCTGGACAGTGTCTATCCTCGGGATGGGGGAACCGAATGGACAGGATGGAAATTTTGTACAGAATGAATTTGATCTGAAGAAACTGAATGGATCACTAAAAACGAAGTTTTAGTTTACAGAGTTATGTGTCCTTTCTTCCGCTCCGCTTCCATTTGAACTGATTACGAGACGATACATTTAAAAATGAGTATAGTCAACTGATTCTGATCTGTCAGTCTCATTTTGTAATGTTAATAAAGAGGGAGTGTATATTTGTAGAGTTCTAATTAAGATGGACATGTGGCAGTATAGAAATGTGTACTAGAGATGTGTATTAAGGTCATGGCTAGCAGCAGTTAGCGCCGCCGGGCGTGTCCTGCTTTCAGAGAGGGATTGAGTGCAAATGCCCCCCTCATCCACGCTACCCAACCCCCCCCAGCCCTTTGTGTTTAACGGTGTTGAAACCCGGCCCCACAGAGCTGCGGATCCCCGGATCCACCGCCCATCGCTGCTAACGGCCTTCAGTCTCCCCGCCGCTTCCCCGGTGAGTTAATAATGGGGCCCGTTACGTGGAGGTGGGCTTTGCAGGAAGTAGGCGCTGTCGGTTCTGCTCGACTGCTGGAAATGCTGATGCCACCCGATCCCGCGTGCCAACGCGATCAGATAGCGGCTCACGTTCAGTGTGGTGGACTCTCACTGGGGTTTCTAACGCCGGGCCTCTGGACGTTGGTGCAATCGTTCCAGGTTAAATCGAGACAGTTTCCTTCTAATTCTCCTGGTTTTTTTTCCCCCCAAATCACTTTGTACACTTTTACGCATAGTTAAAACATTTTTTTGAAATCGCTCAATAATGGGTGGGTTTTCAATACCTGTGTAGTTGAATTCACAAAATAAGTTTTAAAGTTTAAATAAGTATTTTAAAGTGTCGCTTTTTAGAACCGGCAAATTACGCAACAAAAATTTCAGTCCCTGTTGATTTTAGTGTGACAGAACAATGACGTTTCCCTTTGTTTAAAGAAGGACAGTTGTTTACTGCAAAGGGACCGTTGCTGAGCGACGTGTGTGCTGATTGAAATTGATCTGACCACCACCCCCCCTCCCCTCCCTCCCAGATCAGGGCGATAGACTCGGGCCCTGTCAAAGGGAGGCTGCCTCCGAGACGGCTGGTGAGCAAGAGGAGGTAAGGCTTGGGTAACAAAGCTACTGGTGGAGGGCTGCTACTGGTGGAGGGCTGCTACTGGGAGAATTGGAACACGCTGCACTTCCTGTGATATCACACGTGTCCGTCGCAGAGGCACTGTATTTATTTATTTATTTATTTATTTACTTACTTACTTACTTACTTACTTACTTATTTATTTGGCTGACACTAAGAGCGATTTGCAGGGCAGGTTTGGCATCTTACAGCAGTTCCTCATACGAAGGGCCAGTAAATGCACTCAGGTTCGAGCAGGAGCATATACACTGGGCCTGACTGTGGGGAGTGGGGAGTGGTGACGTGATTGACCCGCGTCGGGGACTGTGGGGAACGGTGACGTCACTGACCCGCGTCGGGGACTGTGGGGAACGGTGACGTCACTGACCGGTGTCGGGGACTGTGGGGAACGGTGACATCACTGACCCGCGTCGGGGACTGTGGGGAACAGAGACGTGACTGACCCGCGTCGAGGACTTTCGGAAACGGTGGCGTGCCTGACCCGCTGTTCCTCGCAGCCCCCGAGCGCCGGTGCCAAGAGGGTTCTCTTCCGCACGCAGCCAGACGTCCACCTCTTGACCGCTGAGGGCACCAACAGCCTGGGTGGAGAGGACGTGAGCCCCTCTTCCCGACAGCGCCGACCCAAAGTGTCCCGGGACATTACGGGGATCAGGTAAATAAGGGCGGGCTTGTCCGGCCCCGCGCTAAGCTTCAGATGAACCCGGCGGTGGGGTTGGAGAGCAACGGGAACAGACTGACGGTGAGCGTGTGTCGTTTCCAGCGACGTCAGCGACCGGGCCGCGGAGGAGCTGGCCAAGCCCCTGTCCTGGCACAGGCAGAGGAACAGGCAGACTGAGCAGGAGCTGCACCTGATGTCCGAAAAATTGTCCCGCCGACTGGAGGAGTTGGACTCGGTGAGTGTCGCCCGACACTGTAAATGCTCCTGCTCGGGCCCCGTCCAGTTCAGTAGACCAGTGGCTGTCAAACCTAGGCTGAAAGTGCATTCAGGTTTTCATTCCTTCTCAGTACTTAATCACTTAAACAAATTTCCTCTGTTTAACCAGTTCTGCCTATTTGCCCAGTGTTAAATTTGATGGTTATTTAAAGAGAAAATGGGCTAGGAACACCAGTGTAGGCGAGCGTGTGCAGACTGCGGCCTGTTGACGTCTGCCTTTGTTCGACATAGATGCTGAAGCGGGCCCTGGGGGAGGTGGCCCAGACGAGCGACGGCAAAGAGGAGGACAAAAACTCCCACCACAGTGACAGCGTCATGGAGTGTGGCCGGTCCCAGAGGCTGACGGGTAGGGGCGGACGACTGCCGAGAAGTGAATTATTCGGAAATCGATCGGCCGAGACTTTACGTTCTTAGTCTCGGTTTACTGTAACCGACTGAAAAGCGTCAACTTGGTGGTCGTACTCCGTGACCTCGGTGCACAAACTGGTCCCAAAATGACAGCTGAGAGAGGGAATCCCGATTTGAAAGTTTAAGGACCGGAAAGACGGAGACGGAAAACCTGCAGTGCTGACCTGATGACTGGAGTTTGAGAGATCCGTGTTATAGTCTGTGGTAGTCCAGGATGCCTGTTCTAGTCCAGGTTATGTAGTTCCAGGCCCGGACTCACAGGCCTCCTCTGGTCTCTCTTAGGTGTGACGTCCCCCTGCACGCGCTCCCTGTCCCCCTCGCCCCCGCCGGTGCGGCGCTCCCTGCTGGCCGGAGACTCCCGGCACCAGATGTGGTGGACGCGACGGCGCGAGCTGCAGGGGCTCCAGGCGGCGCGGGCGCACGGCGAGGTAAGGGCCAACAGGAGGCAGACCTCCATCACTGCCACCCGCCGGGAGTTTTCTTTTCTCCTTTTAAGTTTTGCCCTTGTCAGGTGAGTTTTTCACCAGATTTTGGTTAGAGGTCGAGTTGTCAATACTTGTGATGGGACCACAGCAGTGTGGCCCATTGGCTCAGGAATTGGTTCTGTAACCAGAAGGTTGCTGGTTCAGATCGCCGCACTGCGATTGTGCCCTTGCACAGGGTACTTAACCAGCGGTCTGAACTGATAAATGTGTAACGTTGTAAAGCTGATCGGGAGTTGTAAGGTGCTCTGGGAAAACGTTTTTTTTTTCTGTAGCTGGTGGGCCAAGCTTACGAGGAAGAGCTGAAACGGTTTGAGGAGCGGGAGAGGGCCGAGGTGGAGGAGGCTCGAAGAGGAACCCAGGAAACGGTGAGGAGGGGCGTTGTGCCGAGTCAGGACCCCACCAACTCGCTGGGACGCCCAGCACCGACGTGACGTGGGTCCTCAAGTTCCGGCAGAAATACGTAGCCATATTTTAAGGGTCTATTGGATTGTTCTGTTGGTCATCCATTTCACTTGAGCCATGTTCATGAAATTTGAGTTTGCCCTTACGTTGTCACTTATAACCGTATTAATGGGTTTTAGGAAACCAGTGTTTGCTTTCAACTCTTCAAGTACAGACCAAGTCTGACCGATTAAACAAATTAGATTTTTTTAAAAACTCTATTCAAGTTGCCAAGCAACCCTTCAGGTCTGTTTATAATACTTTTATACTTTGCTTGTCCACCAGGAGAGGGAGTACAGGGAGGCCGTCCGGAAGGACACGCCGCACCCCCCTAAATCATCGCGTGTATACACCTCCAAAGCATCCCCCCTGTATCGCTCCGGCAGAGCAAGGCATCTGCTGTCTGGCAGAGGGAGAGCGCATCCTCGAAAATCCGCCCCGTGTAAGCACACTGATACGTCTTTGATCCGCCCCGTGTAAGCACACTGATACATCTTTGATCCGCCCCGTGTAAGCACACTGATACATCTTTGATCCGCCCCGTGTAAGCACACTGATACATCTGTGATCCGCCCCGTGTAAGCACACTGATACATCTGTGATCCGCCCCGTGTAATCACACTGATCCATCCTCTAAAATCCGCCCCGTGTAAGCACACTGATACGTCTTTGATCCGCCCCGTGTAAGCACACTGATACATCTTTGATCCGCCCCGTGTAAGCACACTGATACATCTTTGATCCGCCCCGTGTAAGCACACTGATACATCTTTGTATTTCTCCCATTAGCAAACGTCCTTAGCTAGGCTAACTTACGGCATGGGGGGGGAAGCTAGTTTATGTGGTCTCTTGTGGAACAAGTACAGGTTCAGCCAACACCCCGGGGGCGACGCGACGCGACGCGCTTTGTTCCTGCTGTGTTGACTGGCGTCTCTCTGTGCCTGTTCCAGTGAAGGTGAAGGAGAACGACCTGCTACCCACTCTCTTGGAGGAGTTTCCTCGCCTGCAGCTCTCCCCCCACACCCTCACCCACATGTGGAGGCAACAGCTCAAGCAGGTCGATCGGCTTGGCGCCCCACGTGACCAGCGGAGTCGCAACAAACTAGTCAACCAGGTGGGGGCGCCGTGCCTGGCGGCTCATGCTTTCAGAATGTTTGCATTATGTGTTTTTTTTTTGTAAATTCTGCGTTTCATCTGGAGAACGTGTCAGCGGAGAGCTGGGCAGCTGGTGGTGTAGTGGTTACGGTTTCAGGTTTGTAACCCAAATGTTGCCGGTTCTAGTCCCACCCCAGCTGTTGTACCCCTGAGCTAGGTACTTAACCTGAATAGCTTCAGTGAAATATCCAGCTGTACAAGTGGATGAATATAGAAATTGTAAGCTGCGTCATTCGCTTTAGATAAAAGCGTCTTAAGCAACTAAATTGCTCATTTTAAACTGAGATGCCTGTGTAGTAGATTTGCCCTGTGCGTAACAGAAGGGGGTATGGCTTATGCTCCCTCCGTGCAGGTGGAGGAGGCTCAGAGGAGGCACGACCTCCTGGTCGAGATCATCCGAAAAGAGCAGGAGCACAACCGACGGCTGGTGAGTCACTGCGCCGGCCCGGCCCGGCCCGGCCCGTTCAGCTCTCCGGCCCGTGGCGCTTTTAGTTTCGCCCTCCTGACCTCCGTCCCGCCCCATCTCCGCTCGTCCTACCAGAGAGACTCCAAGGAGCGGACCCAGCAGCAGAGGGCGTCCCAGAACAGGCTGAGGGAGCAGAGGCAGCAGGTGGCCCGGGCCAGGAAGTACCATGAAGATTACCACGTGCAGATGCGTGCCCGTATGACCAGGGCTCGCACGCGGGAGGAGAGGGTGAGCTGAGAGAAGTGCAGAAGTGTTTAACTCTCCGTTAATGAGCAGGCGGCAGCCGCGTGGTATTTTCCCCCTGAGCGACCCTTAATTACGTCTCTACTTATCTAGCTGTGAAATCCTCTTGAGGAGTGGTCCTGAATGAAACTAAACGTCTGCTAAGCAACTTAACTTGCAATCGTAATAAATCTGTAGGATGATTGGGACTTCCCCCCCTGTGTTTTCTGCGCGACACATAATGAATGAGTGCGAACGTCGCCCCCTTCCTCCGGCACACAGATGTTCAGGCAGGTGTTCGAGGAGGGCCTGGAGCTGCAGAAGGCCCGTCTGAGAGAGCAGAGGTCCTACGCCAAGGAGCAGCGACAGGAGAACCACCGCCGGCACCAGGACGAGCTGGAGTCCATGGAGAACTACTACAGGGACCAGGTGACTCCACATAATTGTCTCCTTCTGTTTTATGGGATTGGATAAGGGCAAGAACGTAGGCATTGGCATTCTCAGTCTGTCTGTGCGTGTTTATATGTGTCTCTGTCTCTGTGCCCGCCTGTGTCTGTGCGTGGGTATGTGTGTCTCTGTCTCTGCCTGTCTGTGTCTGTGTCTGTGCGTGGGTATATGTGTCTCTTTCTCTGCCCGTCTGTGTCTGTGGGTGCGTATATGTGTCTCTGTCTCGGTGCCCGTCTGTGTCTGTGCGTGTATTTTTTCCATGCCTGTGTTTCTGCGTTTAAGCTGCGTCATGCAACTTTTTCTACCAAAGCTCAGACTAGTCTATGGGGCCTTTTTATTTATAAAAACGAGAAGTCCTTGATCTCTGACCCAATCAGACATGGGCACCTCAGTTTCCAAATGGGCCGTTTCATTGCGTTTCGTCTCATTCCAGTTTTCGTTGCTGGCTGAAACTCTTGCGCAAGAGAGGCGAGAAATTCAAGTACGGAAGAAAGCCCAAGAGAAGGCAAGTATAGGATCTTCGGGGGAGGGGGAGGGAAAGTCATTCACAAATGTCTCCATTGGAATGTTGGTGAACAAAACCTCCACCATGGCTGCAGTGTCTAGGAGTGAGGCACTTCACCTGTGTGTGTGTGTGTGTGTGTGTGTGTGTGTGTGTGTGTGTGTGTGTGTGTGTGTGTGTGTGTGTGTGTGTGTGTATATACACACACACCACTTTGGATAAATAGCATCAGCTGAGCAACTGTCTAGAAACGGCTTACAAGAAAACGAAGAGTTTGCTTGATGACCGGCTTTCCAAATGGTATCAACGGTTCAAAATCTGCAATAGCTTCGGTACACTTTCATACAAGTGATATACTAGACATGCATTTCTCTTTAAAAACGCACCTTCAGTCTGAGGAATTCACAAGACGTTCTGGAGAAACCAGTAGAAGATCTGAGGTCGTGAGAGAAGCCAACCTCCCCTCCTCTCTCCCTTCCTGCAGGCTCTGCAGAAGATGAAGAGGGACCTTCGCTTGAAAATGGAGAGGGAGATCGGCGAGCTGCAGAAGATCATCGTTCAGAACGACGACGACGACTACTTCCGGGACCTGGAGGTGGAGCGTCTCCGAGGACGGGTGCAGATGGCTTCCTTCCAGTACAGCACCAGCCACCTGCCCTGAAGCTCCATTGGGTGGGCCCAGCCCCCCTGGACCACCTTCTTGCTGCTATACACTCCACCTCCTGGGCTAAACTACGGTTTCGGAGCAATCCAGAACTTTTGTGGCTTTTGTTTTTGTTTGTGCCTTTTGTACACTCCAGCTGTGCCAGTTTGTTCGGTGATGAGAACGGACCATAGAGAGGTCGTATATTCAGCCTAACTGGACCATCAACTTTAAACCATGCAACACTATCAATGTATTTTTTTTTTTTTTTTTTTTGAAGTCTGATTTTATAACTACATGCTGGATTAGCTCCCCTTTCCAGTGTCTTAAATACAACTGACTGCAGCCAGCAAAACTTCAGGTTTTAAACTTACATTTTTATAGGGGTTTTACTAACCTGATCCTCGTTGCGTTTTAACCACTAGGGGGAGCTATGAAGTGGAGAAACTAATACTCACGGTATCGATTTAGGGATCTAATTTCTCAAAGAATGCTTTGATTCTAATCACCCGTTTTGAGAGCTGTACTAGTGTGAATATTTTACATGCCAATTTGCCCTTGCCAGTTGACCTCACACCCCCTTTACCTTTTGTACAACTTTGGAAATCAGGACACCTTAAACAGTCATATTAAACATTATGCTGCTAGGTGCAAACAGCATATAGTTTATTGCTCATCTTCTGAATGGATACAAGAAAACTGTCCCCTCCCCTGTCCCCATACCCGTACAGGTAAGTGCAAACTTGCAGGAGAGCTGGTGTCGTATTACGCTGTAGTAAATGCGCAAAATCACAGAACGAAAAACGAGGAAAGTAAACCGTGGCCTAAATCTTAAAGATGGTGCCATGTCTAATGCACTGATTGGTAGTCCATTTTTGCGTCCAGCGAAACTTGCACAGTTCAGCTATACGAAGCGATGCATGACGCGAGCAGTGGAGCAGTCATGTGGTCGTCTCACAGATGGGACGGGGAAGAACAACACAGGTGCACTGGAGAGGGGGACCATATTAAATCAGCCGTGTGTAAACTGGACACAGTCACTCAATTGGTCCTATTGGCTTGGGAACTGGATGCAACTCGCGCCCTGTACTGTACAAAGCACCATATCAGAATATTTGAATTTTCTTTATCCATTTTTCCTTTATTTTCTTTATACTTAGCACACATACTGGGAAAACCAAAAAAACATTTAGTACGCACGCAAACTTAAAAAAAAAAAAACAAGTCCATCTTTGACAACTTGATAGACAGGCAAGTTTTTTTTTTTAAGAGAATATTAGAGGGCAGAGGTTGAAAATAAATATCGGTGCAGGTGTGTGTGTGTATATCCGGGGTGCAATGATTGCCGTTAAATCTTGACCCGACATCCCAAAAACAAGGACTACATCTTTACCCCCCCCCAGAGAGGCTTACACGGGTTCAACGCGAGAACAGCGGTTCTCTGTAAAAAAATTCTGAAAGCCATTTCCTATCTGCACGTCATCTTTAAAAAGGACTCGCACAAAAAAACAGTGACATCACCTGAGAATGTGGTGCGAGGTTCTATGATACAGTTATGCAAAGGAAAGGAACAAACAAGCCATATACAATATATATATATTGTATATATATATTTATACATATATACTCAAATTACAGGTGTGTATGAGTGTGCATACTATAGAGACGCATACATTTTTCAATGCAGTATGGTTCAAGCAGAATGTGGGTCATTTGAAACTACTGAGACGAAAGCACCTCTCCACTCCCTTAACTATTTTGTAAAGTGCTCTAAACAGTTAAGGAAAATTCCTGCCTAAGGGTTGTGTTTTTTTTTTTGTTGCTCTAGTTAAACAAGGGAATCTACACTGAGCTGCATTTCCTGCAGGCGGAAGACGTGAGTCGTCTCTCAGAGGAGAGCGACATGATCAGGCAGTGTGCCGTCAGGCCCACGTACTTTGTTGAAAGGAGAGACGCTTTCTCGTTAGGGTGGGATTAAAAAGGGGCCCTAAGCAAACTAATAGACCCATCGAGCGTACGATCACGGCAGGAGGATGACCGCGGTAGAGGGAGCCAGGGTTTAGCCCCGCCTCTCAACTTCCTGTTGAAAAGTGGCTTTTAACGGTTTATCTGTGTCATCCTTCATTCAGGCTTTCACAAGCTGGTTAATAATTTAAACATTTACACTCAGCATTTTTCATTTTTAAATGTTTTGATCATTGGGCCTGAAGTATTTGAAGAAATTTAGTTCAGATCTATTACAAATGGTGTTTTTAACATGCGTTTAAAAACAGAAAATCCCAGCTGAAGTAAAAATCCACTGAGGTAACCGCTTAAATGGTCCCAGGAGTCCTGCCCCCTTGCACACGTCGCTGGGAGGGAAGAGTTGGAGGAGAGGTTCATAGGGCCCTGCTCAACACCACATCACTGCCCCAGGTGGGCAGCGTGCTTACCCCTGGAACACAGGACCCCCCTCCCCCAAAAGTATTCCTCTTCTACCTGTGGGGAGCAGGGTACCAAACCCGTTCACCTCCCCCAGGTGCCGTGCACGTTAGCTACAGTAGCACTAGTAGTCTGGCTTGTGCCATTTCTTTCTCACTTCTGGAATTTTTTTTTTTTTTTTTTTTTTTTTATGCAAATTAACTACAGAGGGGAAAAAAGATATCAAAAAATCGTCAAGTTTTTAGCAGCTGGAATAAAAAAAATGACAAAATAAAAGCCGGAGGGTGAGGGGGGTGGGGGGATGGTACAAGGGAAGAAGGGTGTCCCTGTGAGGTCAGCCTTGAGAACCCCGGCCATGTCGACCCGGTCGGACCGGTTCGGAGCGGGACATGGGGGGGACAGGAGAGCCGGCGGCTGCGTTTTCTCTCCCTTTGCCCTACGTGCGCCCGACCCACTCCACACCCCACCGACGCTTACTCCACTGCGAACCCGCACGTCTCCTCGATGGCCGTCAGCAGCTTATCGTACAGCCTTTCGTAGTGCTCGTATGGAGGAATGTCGATCCGGTTGAAGCTGGAAGGAGGAGAGAGAGAGAGAGAAACGAGACCATGTTTTAATACACTGACGGCTGTTCCGGATCTTACATTTTTCATTATTTCAGTACTTTTTAAGTTGAGCGATTATTCCACTGTTTTAAAGGGTTTATACGCATATCCGTTTTCCACTTACGTGAACCCCAGAGTATTACCCAGTTTATTTGATTACTTATAAAGGAAACACTGGAGGCCTGTGTGTGGGTAGGCCAGCCACTCACCAGGTGTGGGCCTTTGGCAGGTTGTTAGTGCTGGCATCGATCTGGTGGATGGTGAAGAGTCGGGGCCCTGCAGCACCTGTAGGCCCAAAAACAAAAAAAGAAGGCAGACACTGAGTCAGCAGGATCCCCTCGCTCACCACATCAATCTCCTCTCCTACGGCGCGGCACGCCGGGGCAGGACCGGCACCTATGCTCACACGTTCCGCCCCGGGGCGCACCATGGGAGGGGCCCATGTTCTGGCTGTTTGTACAACTGCGCCCGTTTTCAGGGGGGGGGGGGGGGGGGGGGGGGGGGGGGGGGGGGGGGGGGGGGGGGGGGGGGGGGGGGGGGGGGGGGG
>JAOYSI010002176.1:0-16318 GCA_025775065.1 Hiodon alosoides
CACCAACCAACACCCCACACATCTATGGTATCATACCCTACCCCCCCCCCCCCCCCCCCCCCCCCCCCCCCCCGCGCGCCCCGCCCCCCCCCCCCCCGCGCTAAAACAGAAGTATTTGTGTTTATTTCTTCAAAAGATTAATGAAAGATGAAAGTAGAATAGCCAGTACTGAAGCTCAGGGACTTTCAAATTAATGTCATAGGATGGCAACTTTTCAGTTTGACTAAGTTAGTTAGTAAAATTTCTTCCCTGCTTGAGCTGCACCGGTCAGTAGTGTGTAGTAAAAATCCTGTCCCCTGAAGCTCTCTGGTTCAGGACCTTCATGTGATGGGTTTCCATTGCCAAGCAGCCACACACTAGCCTAAGATCACCACGTGTAATCCCACCTTGATGTATTGACACTGAGAAAAAATATGTAAGCTCTGCTAATTAACTATTGATTATAGGAAAGCCTACTTACAGGTAAGCATTGCAAAACAAAATTGAATGCATCTTTTGATTACTCATTTGATAGTGCAGAGAATGTATTGTTTTATGATCCATTCTTTCTGAACACTCCTGTCCTGAAACTGCTTAGTTCAGATTAAAGAGTACTACTATCATCTGTTTTCCCTGAGGTCACTATTTTAACAAATGTAGCTGCAAATGTAAACTCCTAGAGTTTGCTAAATGTCATTGGAACTTTGATTGGAACCGGGCTCTATGGTCCAATGACTCTAAAATAGAGCTTCTTGACCACAAATACCAGAGGGGGGTTTGGTGTGAACAGCAATGTTCTTGCAGAAAAAAACTAAAGTATGGTGGTGGATCTGTGATGTTGTGGGTCTTCTTTTTTCTTTCTAAAATCAGAAGCTTGGACGGCAGGAAAAGCAGGCTGCGGAACAGTTTCTTTCCCGCAGCTGTTACCCTGATGAACTCCCCATATTTTCTCTCAATGTCTGTCCACCAGGGACCTGTTCGTAATATACTGTAAAAATTATACTGCCACATACTATACTATAATATAATCATTGTCATTCTGCACTTCATAACTTAACACCTGCACTAATGATGGCACCTTGTCTCAAAAATTACTTTTGCACTTTCTGAGTCAGATGCAAACCATATTTTGCTGCCTTTGTTGTATACTTTGTGCAATGACAATAAAGTTGAATCCGAATCCCAGTCCCCTGACCTAAGTCCCATTAAAAACCAGGATTGAAAAAATCTGTCATATATGTAGGGTAGTCAACGACAGTTGATGACGTGACTAACGACAATTGAATGTGGACGCTGAAACATTGCACAAAGAGCCCTGATCTCAACATCATCGAGGCTTGCCTGGACAGACAGAAGCAAGGCAGACAGCCAAAGTCTCTAGAAGTACCGTGGCAAGTTCTCCAAGATGCTTCGAAAAATCTACCTGCTGATTGTCTGATTGTCTGAAACTGCAGTGTACCTAAGATAATTGATGCAGTTTTAAAGGCAAAGGGTGGTCACAACAAATATGCCCTCCATTTTTTTAGTGTTTGTTTAAAAAAAAAAAATGTGTGTGTATTGTCCTTTATATTATTTATTTTATATTTAGAAACTTTGCATTTCGTTATTTTTGAAAGGACCTTCACATGGGACCTTCACATGGGACTTTGTAGGTTTGTAGAGGTTGGAATTGAACACAGCATTGAGATCTTGGTAGAGCAGTGTTCATTTCAGCCCAGCCTGGGGTGCAGTCTGGAAAATGCATCTCACGCACTTGTGCGCTTCAAGGACCAAAGGTTCTTTATCAGGAGAGCGAAGCTGCTTGAAACATTCACACCTCGTTAGGTCTGGCCTTGGGTTAGTGTTCTCTGCAGAACAGCAGTGGGCATCACTAGATTTGATACGCTGTACACCTAGTTTCACCACTGTAAAAAATTAGAGGCATGTTTATTAATTTCTCATGCAGTCATTCTCGCAGCAGGCAAATGGCCAAGTTAGTTTCATGGCCTTTTAATGGTAATTCACAAAGGGCTGCTGTCTTCTCCCTACACCCTCGGCAGTTTGGTAGCCTCCATGGCTGTAAATAGGTGCTTGAGGGCTTGTATAGATCAGCAAGAGATGGGGAGCTGCCCATTTATGGGGCTTTTGTGACTCAGCACCTGCAAAAAAACATTTGTAAATGATGTTGAAGTCATGATTGTCAGGAAGCACTGATGAGATGATCTATAAGGTGTTTAATGGCCCTTGAATGGGGCAGTATGAGGTCATCTTATGTGGCTGTGTTCAATGAAGCTCACTGAAATACAACTGCCATTTTCGGCTATATTCTTCATGTATTATCTTTTAACCAGGAGAGCTCAAAACAGTTCACCACCCAGAGAGAAGTATCATGCTTCACTTCACTTCACCTGGCTAACAAAGCAAATAATTTCTGGCATCATATTTTGAGTCATCCCTAGAACTATTAAAATTTTACATAAGCTTCTGCTAATGGATCTATCTTCATCTATTTATCTGGCCAAATCCATATCTGTGCTAGTTTTATACTGGTAAATTAATTAATTCAGTTTATTGAATATCTCACATCGTTCTATAATCTGTCTGCCGTACAATAAATAGTGAGCATGTCATTTATAATTATGGATGCTCTGCAAATTCCATGTTTGTTTCTAGATTTTTCCTTTCAAATGATTGGGTCGCAGTTAGTTTCACACCGAAAATAAAGAAATTAAGCACAAGCCTTCATCAGGTGTGTTAAATGAAAGATAGTGTGTATAAGATGTATTCTACTGGTTGTATCATTTTTGACACATATGCATGTCCATCATTAGTCATATCATACCTTATCCTTGAATTTGAAAAAAAATTCAAAAGATACGGTAAACATAGAAAGTGGCACAAACATTTTTGGTCTCCTTTAAATTTTTGGTCTCCTCCTTGTTATTTTTGTCGCTCCTCAATATACTGCCATATACTGGAAAACTTGTCAAGATTGAATGGGAAATGTAAACTGTCCATGAAAGGGACGGGCAATTATTTTCTGTCTGCTAAAAAACAAGGGGGGAAAAAATCCCTGCAAGCCAATGTGCAAAGAACCCAGTTGCTGCCTAAAGTGCTTCCACCTTAGTATTGAGTCAGGGGAGTGTATATATATATATATATATATATATATATGCAAGGGCTACCTGATGGACAGCTTTGAGGCAACGCCAAAATGTAATGTGCCATATGACTTTGTTGCTCATCTGAGTGGGGTCATTCAGGCGCCAACAATTTAAGAGATGTAAAAAGGCCTGGCTTAGGGAAAGTTATTGGAGCAGGAATGTTTTAGGGGCTGTTGGTGAAGTACTGGCGTTAAACTGTTTGAGTTTAAGTTTTTGTGTTAGTTGAGCTTTGTGTTAGTTAATATTTTTCGGTACTTTGTATATTTGGTCTGTGGCTTAAAATGCCAAATAAAAGGCGTAACTCCACTCCCCGTTTCTCTGTCTCTGACCACCCCAGGACCAGGCATGCCCAGGCGTGCTATGGTATGGTCCTTTTTTCTTGATTTCTTTTTTTTTCTTTTCTTTATTTGTCGTTTTCCTTTTAGGACAGTGATGGATGCACTTTTTATAAATAAGTAAATGATTGTATCTCCCAGTAAAACACGCAGAGGCAATTTATCACTAAGAAATTATTTAACAGTGAAAAATAACACTTTATTCACTAAAAACAGAATTATCATCAAGTAGGCAAGTAACTAATTGAAAGTGTATTAAAGTATACTAAATTAAATAATTGCAATTATTTAATTATGATAAAAGACAAATGTCCATCATATGTCCATTAATGTATGATGATGGTTCTAGATTTTACACACGCTTAACAAGTGAAGAATGGAATTATTTGGACATCATACATGTTTATACAGCTAAATGGAACATTGAACATATATAAATATGTAAAATATGACTCAACGCATAGAACATACAAGCGTTCAAGTCAGAACATGTAGATGATTCTTACCCTTAATTAATGTACTTACCCTGCATTTCCCTGCTGGTGTAAAAGTTTTTGAGCATAAGTTTCTGAGCATAAGTTTGGTCAATTTGGACATCATTTTCTTTATTAATAAATTATTATCTAGCAAGGTTCAACGTGTGATTGAAAGATATTGTTGTGACATCTGCACACAGTAGTGAATAACAAATTGACGAGATGATAAAAATTGAGTTTTCTGGAACTACTTTAAAAAAATAAAACCGTTTAAAGGGATTTTTCTTTTACAATTACAGGCTTATACACCTCCTGCCATAAAAATTGTAACACTCAGACACCGCCCTATGCATATATAACGTCCATTATTTTTGACCAGAACTCGCCCGCTAGTTGTGGCTTAGCCCACACATCACCAGTTTAACTCAGTATCCCCCGTTTAACAATGCCATTGGTGCGCCCCTGGAGAATGAGAAGGAAAGGGAAGCATCACCAAGTAGAAGTTTAATTTTTTTCGAGGGCAAGGTGGCAATAAATCAAATTTATCTTAAATTGAAGATTAATTTGTCTTCTTTCCAATAAGCTATTATATGTGACATTTGTAAAATACTAGCTACAAAATTTCCATTGAAATGAATGGGATTCTTGACCAGTCCAACTTCATGAAATTTACAGTAGGGTAAAAAAGATTGTAAAAAAGAAAAAAAAATCTATATTTTTGAAATAGAAGCTAATAAAAGTAAGACCTAACAATAGAATGAGCACACACACAAATTTTTTAAATGTAAATGTAAACTGAGGCAAATTCCCCCCAAGTATTCATTAGCATAGATTCTTCGGAGATTCTGCAACTGATGACACAGAACAATGGAGTTTGAATGCAATGCTTCCTCCCGACCGGTGCCATCGGATCCTATACAGGACAGCGAGGATGGGGAAAAAATTAGGTACTTAAACAGGGATATATACTGAACTACAGTAGCTAAAGTAAAAACAACTGCAGATTATGAAACTGACAAATGTAGTATAATTTACGTATGTTAAAAATAAGAGGGTGTGAGATCAGTTGGTATCCTTAAGTAAAAGAGTTAGCGAGGGACAGATTGCTTGCAGAAGTTTACGTTAAACACACAAACACACACACACACAAACACACACACACAAACACACACACACACACACACACACACACGGACAAGGGGAGAACTTGCAAACTCCACACAGATAGGCACCCCGAGCCAGGACTCCCGGGATACCTGGCACTGTGGGGCAGCAGTGCTAACCACTGCGCCACCCCACAGCTTTGTAAAACTACAAACAAAAAAAACACTTCTGTGTGAATGCTTTTGCCGCAATAACAAAAGTTGTCTTAAAACAAAAGTTAGCACAAAGCCGATGGCTTTCCAAATCAACTTCAAGTAATTAACCCTTAATTTTTATGTCTGTCAAGCCGAATTTCTTGTGTCTTACAGTTTAAAAGTGAAAAGCTAATGGGATGTACGTGTTTAAACAAAACAGTTGACAGACAGGGATGTTGCAGTTCTCATGTTGAGGACGAGGATTCGTCTGAAACAATGCTCTTATGGTTGGTCAGGTCTTAGTTCTAAAGTGTGATATAAGCTATGCTGTATTTATTGATAAAATTGTAGGTGTTATAGTCATTAACAGCAGTTCCTGCATGCTAGAATCTCTCAAGCACCACAGAGCCTCTCCGTGAGCATACGCAAGCCTCGCCATGAACATACACAAGCCCTGTGCGCTGCTATGTGCCAGGAAGACTTCTGCCAATGTGAAGTCAGCACAAGCTCAAGCTGCTGCTCTGTTCCAGCCAGCACGCCACTTCCCGCTCTCGCCTCTGAATAGCTGGCCCTGGCCCTGGCCCTGTTTCTCTACCTCCTTCCTAACGTTGTTTACAACCTTGCCGTCAGCAACTCCAAGATCGGGGGTAGGGAATATCTGTACAATTTCCACACATTTACTTTGAACTGAATTTCACAGGGGTACCTGATGTCACAGCCATTGTGCTGAATGAGCCTACTCAGTAAAGTGCAGTGGCATTTCATATTTTCACAATGTTGAGGCAATTATATTTTGGAAATTGCCCTAGGGCTGCTGGATACCCCATTGAGACGAACCATACCAGCACTGTTTGAAAAACAGGTATTGTCACTAAGCTAGATTGTTTGCATGTGTGAGAGCGTGTGTATGCATGTTTAATGTAAGCATGTGAGCGTGCTTGTGTGTTTTTTAACTTATTTATACGGCTGTGCATGTGCTCGTGTGTGAATGTCTTTGTGTGTGCGAATGTGAGGCACAGACCTTCTCTATGCTGCCTGACTACCCTCAGCGCCTACTCCATATCTTCATATACTTCATACTTCATATCTTAGTGCTAAACCCCTGCATTGCAGTACTTCCAGCAGGATTTTTTTTTCTCCCAACCCTCCCTCTTCTACACAACCAGGAAATGGGAAAAGACTGGGCTAAGCATGCAGTTAAAGCTGAAAGCAGTACATCTGCAATCCCCCTGCCCCCACCGCTTGCAGCCCTGGGTTTCCCTTCGACTGCATCCATAGTCACTTTATCTTCCACTCTCCAACCACCAATCCCACCCCCCACCCCCCGCTCTCTGTCTGGCTGAATGAGCTCATCTGTCATAGCATTACGTGGGGAATGGCGCCATGCATGACTGAGGAGGGGGGCGGTGGTGAAAGCCAAATGAGCAGGTTTAGTTACATAAAGCATTCAAAGCAGGAATCCAATAGTGTTTCTATCATTTAGAAGCCACTGAAGCTGCTGCTGCTGATTCTTCACAGGGGGTTATGTCAAGGGGTATGTCAAA
Organism: Hiodon alosoides; assembly: GCA_025775065.1. Taxonomy (NCBI): domain Eukaryota; kingdom Metazoa; phylum Chordata; class Actinopteri; order Hiodontiformes; family Hiodontidae; genus Hiodon; species Hiodon alosoides. The sequence continues at coordinate 6,776 of JAOYSI010002176.1, forward strand.
CACCAAGGGACACTGCTGAGTGCTCCAGTGAAAGAGCTCCAGGCATCACAACAGCTGTGACCACAGTACCTTCGTATTCACATTCACTGTACAAGAGACTGCTGGTAGTTTGAGTACCCGTTCTCTGCACTAGTAATCACATCCTTGTGTACATTCCGTTGTTTGTATTGCTGGAACATCTGATGGGGAATCATGGTGAGCTTGGTGCTGTTATATTGAATACACGTTTGCCTAGTTATTGTCAGACTGTGCTCTGCATACATATGAGGTCAATTCTAATATTTTTTCGAAGATATTTCTCTTGTCTTGTGGGATTTATCGGCAAAGGAGCAAATGGGCACCAGAAAAAGGCAAACTTTGTAATTTCATCACAATATTGACAACAATAGGATTTTAATATTACAGGAAATGTAGTTGTTAAGTCATAAAATATAGAAAGTGCAGAAAAAGTCATTTTGATGTATAGATCTTAAATAATGTACTTACTTTCAAAAATTAACTTTCATAATTTTACTTGTCAGCTCCTCCCTGACAGTTTCAGAATGAACAGAGACAATACATGGGTCAAATTAATTTTGTCTGGTCTTCGATCAGCAGTAATAGATTACTTATGTTTTGGGCGGCGCCAATACAGTTTTGTGTTGTGTTTCTAGTTGAATGAGGAAAAAAAACTGTTTAGCAGCTAAGGAACAGAAAGCAATTATCTTTTAAGTTCATGTACCTCAGATCTATCACACCAGTTCTACAAAGATTTAGAGGGACTCAGAGCAATTTATGTGGTAGCATTTCGCTTCAGGCAATTGTATAAGTGGAAAGGACAGGAGATTTGAGCTTATGATTGGAATCTCTGTGAGATTATTCTAGGTATAACTCCACTGTCTTACTTTAATTACAATGCAGCGTTCCCCATTGTCTAATATAATTGATGTGCCTCTGGAGGCTCGCCCTCATCAGGGCCACTGCCATCCAAAAACAAGCTTTGACACTTTAACAAGTGACACCATCAAGGCCCACAAGTGGAAGTTCAAGCAGGAGGCCAGCACCCAATTATTATCCGTGTCAGAATCTTAAAGGATGCTGATTACCATAAACGCCAGAGGTGTTGTGATGTATCGGCTGAGAACCAAGTGGTTTCACTGCGAGAGACAATAACAGAGCAGAATTGTTGAGGTGAATAAGTTTTTCACTGGGAAATCAAAGAATAAACAAAACAGACTCTTCCCACTGACCAGAGTGTTCTACAAATACAGCAATTAAACCCAGCAAAATAAAAAAAATTCTTGGCATGGTCTAATAAATTTTTTTTTCCCGAAAAGGTTGAGGATAGATACTAAATCAACAACCGAAACTACTAAATACCAAGGAAGATAATGATTCCTGTAAATACTTGTCTTTGGCTTTAATTTCCTCTACATGGGCTTGAAATGAGCTCCTCTGTGAGGAAAATGTAATGTTTTGTTGAATTTATATTGTCTGATTTAAAAGCTGCTCTGGGATGAACCAGGTTTCACACAATATAATGTCATACCATAAATTTGTCGCAAGCCAGTTTTAATTAGCATTGGAATCACTGATTTAATTTATTATTTGTCAGCAAATAATTTATTGAAATTAACTGTCTGTCGTGTTTTCATTATGAATTTAAGGAGCAGTAATTCATGTCAAAGAAAAAAATACAGTGTGCATAATTTTGAATTCGGACTAAAACATAAATAACAAAAGCTTAACACTTCAGTGTTGTCATATTTCACCTTAAATCAAACCTTCCATTGCCTGTGATACAAAATGTATCTCTCCGAAAAATCTTTTAACAGCAAATTCTCTAGTCTGCTTAGTGTTCCACATCAATTTGAAAGCCCAACAGATTATAACAAATAAGTACAGTTGGCATTTTTTACATTTTTGGCATTTAGCAGAGCTCTTATCCAGAGCTACATACAAAAGTGCAGTAGTTTTAGGGTTAAAGTGCAATACAAAACTGAGCTATCTTGCTCTATTGACAATTGGGTCTGGTGGGGTTTTACGCAAAGACTAGCGTGTGGAGGTAGCCAGGAGCTGTGCGGATTATTCGGTTAGGAAAGGACAGATCCTCCTGATGTTACTGAGGATGAATCTGCAGGATTGAGTCACTGAAGGAACGTGGTCCTTGAAGGACAGGTTGTGGTCCAAGGTGACTCCCAGAATCTTGACTGTGCGGCTTGATGAGACTGTGGTGCCTGTCACTGTGGAAAAGGAATGTGCTTAGCAGGGAGGTACAGCAGATCTGTTTTGGCCACGCTGAGCTTGAGGTGGTGATCAAACATCCAACTGGATACTGAAGGCAGGCGGAGATGCGAGGGAGAATCCCAGAGATCTTTGAAAGAGGGAATGAGAGAAGTTGAGAGTCATCAGCATAGCAGTGATATGAAAACCCATGAGCAGAGATAACGTTGCCTTCATTTATAAAGAAAAGAGAAGGGGGTCCAGAACTGAACCCTGAGAGACTCCAGTAGTAAGATAGTTCTGAGCAGAGACAGCATTTCTCAGGAAACCTGGTAAGAGCGACAAGAAAGATACAATGTAAACCAGCTCAGCAGACAGTGTTGAGATGAGTGTCTGGTGATTGACAGCGTCAATGGCAGCGGAGAGGTCTAGAAGATGAGTTGCCCCCCACTGTTGGCAATTGTGTACATTAGATTTACAATTCAACAGTGAGGTGCTGAGTAGATAGTTTAGTGTTGGATGAAAATTATGTAGCCTCAGCATGAAAAAATGATGGCAGCATACAAAAGCTAAAAAGTTGTGTGATGAAAGGGAAGGTAATATAGCCATGAAGGTGATCAGAGTGATAATTTTATGGCCAAATTCCATCCTCAGCACCCCAGAAAAATCAGCCTGAACATTTTTAAAAATGGGTTTTAAATGCTGAGATTGCGTGTGATTCTATGTCTGACTTTACAATTGAGTTGGTCAGCAGACGCTTTTATCCAAAGCGACTAACACAGCTTACAATTTCTACATTCATCCACTTTTATTGAAGAAAATCAGGTTAAGTACCTTTGCTCAAGGGTAACACAGCTTGGGTGGGACTACAACTGGTAACCTTTTGGTTACAAGCAAGTCACTTAACCATTGCACAATCAACTGCTGAGTTTGGTAAACTATTCCAATTATAAATGCTTCTTCCTTTGCCCTGATCAGAAGTCTATATAATAGCACATACCCAGGACAATTATAATCTGCATCAGCGTTCAAGTGACCATTTGGTAAATGTTGAATGCTTTTTGTGGAGTCTCCCTACAGGCCTGTCATCCTAAGTAGGTGTGGATTAATGACTTGGCGCATTACGAACACTGCTGCAAAACCAGCAATGGAAAGGTTAACCTGGGTCATGCACTAAATAAAAAACCTCTGCTCGTTCTTTGTGAATGAAAATGAACAAATTGACCCCTAGTCCCTTACGAAAGGAAAGTCACCTTCAATTAAAATCTCTCCATCAGCCATCTGATTAGACAATTGATTTACATTTTAAATGATCTGTATAGCTTTTATATACATTAACAAAAAAATAAATCAACCAAAAATTGACCTAATAATGAAAACAAATGATATAAAATTGATTACTTATTTATGAAACAGAAGGTTCATTAGTTGAGAGACAACATAGAGATATAAGGAGTCATCTGGAGGGCAGGTGATTTTTGCTTGGGGTCTGCTGCACCCCTGGCAGCTGGGGCTGAGCATGCTCTCCACCAAGCTGCCACACAGGGCCATTGCCAGACTGATGTCGACAGCACGGAAGCTCTTTGGAGGGACTCCCAGGAAATCATTTTGAATGAATTCAATTGAATACAGGGGACTGGCTGTGATCGGTGGAATTAAAAGCCTCTCTCAGTTTTATTACCCAACATTTCCCATTACAAAATGGCTTCCAATTACCCATCAGTGTTTCCTTTCTTGAGTGGAACACCAACCCCTTGAACAACTCCCATCAGAAATGAGTTCCTTTCATGGCTCAGAGACATCTGGTGAGCACAAGGAAATGGAAGTTATACACTGCAGCCCAAATGTAACCTATACGTTTGACCTAATTAACCAAATTCAGTTTATGAAATTCTCAGCTGTTATCCATCTTGCTTAAAATCCGTCTTGCTTAATATTGGTTCATACTCCCATTGCCTGACTGCTCCACAAAAAATGGAAGACAGGCTGTTTGTGGAAACTGAAGGTTCTCCTGAAGTCTTCTGTGCGTATAGTTGGTTTGGCAAATTAGTAGAAATCAGCTGTTACACTATATTAAAAAAACATGATATTTTTGATGCTTGCAAACTGCAAGCAATTCCATCTCAAAATAAAACCAAAACTCTGTATGGAGCGATGGAGTAAACACGTTTCATAGATTCCTTCTAAAAGGGAGTTAAAAGACCTTTTATTCCACAAGAATCAAGAATGCAAAATCAATAAATACGTTTATTTTTCATAATATGACACATTGCTTGGCTTGATAGCAGTTTTAATTCGCATTTCGTCTTCTTTTGATTGTCCCCCTGAAGCACATGTCCAGCTTCAGATTGTCTCAGTAATGTGATGCTGTGCTAGTCAAAAGTAAAGTCCCTTAACTGATGTATTTTTGTAATTGAGGAAGTTTAGTAAGGATTACAAGTTCAAAGTCATCCACTTGTCATGAACTTTATAAGAAGTTATAGGAAGGTAATAGGAAGTTTTTTTAAATTTCAGAGGGAGATTTGGGAATAAGGGTGAAAGTCTTCACTTTCCATTGGATGAACATTGTGCCCTCGGTTTTCAGTGTGCTGTGCTGCATGTGATGTTAAAGGTTATTCACATCTGCGGAATCTAATATAAAAGGGTTCTGATCCATGTTGTCCAATTACTTGTTTCTCTGTAAAAATATTAGTTTGTGGGCAATTTTTTCTGGATATTTTCAATATTTTCAGGATACACCTCAATTATTAAGACTGAACTATATACACACTCATACTCCTACATCTGAACCCATCAGAACCCACTTACCTACACAGCATGGCACTAGTTTCCTCCTTGCTGTGGTGAATCACGCTGACTTTTACTTCATGCTAACAACTAATGCCATACATGTAGGCATTTTACTGACTCTGTTCAGATATTATCATTTGTAGCTTTTCACTGTCTGCATTGTGTGGACTGATACTGAAGAAATGGTGGACATCAGTTGGAAATGCTGACGTAGGTTTTGTATTTTTGCTCATTGTCATGACAGTAGTTATTGCGAAAGAAGCTTTGCAGGGCATTTATTGGTTTGGCTAAACCATATATCAGTTTAGTGCCTAATGGTTTTTATGGGTAACGGTCAGGCACAAATAGGGTACCCAAATAATGACTTTCGTTTAATGATATATCTTATCCATGACTCAAGACAAGCTCATATGACAAAGTGCTATGTTTTCTTTCCTACCCAGCTATAATCAATGTTGTAATCTAATCCGTTTATGAGATATGGGAATAGGTATGTGATGTTCATTCTTTATTATTAAATATGTTCTCCATGTCAATGACCAAAAAATAGTTATTAGCTAGCAACATATTATTTCACAACTGCTCTTTTCGATAACTAGCTAGCAACTTGTTTAATCTAGAAGTAAGGAAACTTACTCTATTTTTTGTAATCTTAACGACTTTGAAGCCACACTTTTCAAAACAACCACTGAAGTTTTGCAGTTCTGTACTATATTAACCACTCATTTAACCACTAAATTCAGACTGTGGTATATCTTCATATGCCCCCTGTTGGTTGATTGGTTGAGCATTATATATTTCAAAGTAGTCTACAAGTATATGTGGAAGTTGTTAATGCAGTGGTTGGGCATCTCTGCAGGGCGTCTCTCAGCTTTTCACTAATGAACATCTCCAGTTGGCTTGCTGGATGCCAACTGGCTGGTACTAAAGCCAAGATATGTGCATCGCCTCCTGTCAGTGCTGAACCTCTCATACGGGTTATGTGGCCTGCAGATTTATGTTATGTCATCTCCAAACGTTGCTATCCCTGATTTTTAATTTTGTCCTCTCTAATTAGAGAGAATTAGTTCCACGTACACCATATTGAGTTAATTAGGTGTGCATATTGATAAAGCTTTGTGTTAATTATTTATTGCAAATTCATGTTTTCTATTCTTAGTAACAGTTCACTGAGTGTTTTTGTCTGTGCTCACCCCTTTTGTGTATTGATTCCTAGATTATCTGCATTTCCCTGTTTACTGGTGATTGACCCTTTGCCTTCCTCTGGATTTGTGTTTTGGATATCCCAATTAAAATAACACACTTGGGTTCACTTGGAGTCCTGTTTAGATATATACATATTATGCACACACACACAAACACACATATATATTAAAAATTTTAGCTTGCTATCTGATTTTTAGCTTGCTATTTTACCTTACATACAATGAAAGGTGTTTTCAAATCCCCAGCCGAAAAATTTTCAGCAAAAGATCAAGGTTTTGGGGGAAGTTTCTCTTTAACCTCATACAGAAGTCTGCCTCTGCGTGGTTTGGTAAATCTGGCGGCAGCTATGGGGGACTTTCTATCTTTCTCTCAACCAACATGGACATCTGGGGGAAAAGAAAAAGAAATCAACGGGAGAAAAAACAAACACATTTTCCCTTAAATGTCATAAAACTTAACTAAAACCTCACAAAAAAATTTAAAAATATAGGAGCAAACTGGCACTTACACCCATGCCAGTGGTTTTTGGCTTTCATCAGCTCCCCAACACAGGCTTCCTTGTCATATCCTTAATATAATTCCAAACACCGGAACATGAATGTCAACAAAATCAAAACTAAATGAAAGCCCCATTCCCCTGTTATTCTGCCTCAGAACAATCTACATAACCAACTCAACATTTTTTCAAATAGATTCAAGTCTTTTGACTCGGCCACTCTGACTCTTTGCGGTTGCCATTATACTGCTGGTCAATGAGTCTTCGCTCTATGGCAGAAAGGTTTGCTCAAGGTTTTGCATTTATTTAAGAACTTCCATTTGGCCCTCTACCCCTACAAGCTTCCTACTCCTTGCTGTTGAAAAGTATTCCAAGAGCAAGATGATGACGGGATGTGTTGGGTTTGTGGCAGATATAACACATTGAATTTGGGCTAAATACTTCCATTCTTGTATTGCCACTTCTTTTCAACGTATTACATATGCTTTTTGCAAATTCCAAGCAAGATTTTACATGGGCTTCTTTTATGAATGGCTTTCTTCTTACCACCCTTTCATAACGGCTAGAGTTGTGGCCACATGGACAGTTCAGCCACGGCATGCTGTAGGTCTTTCAGAGTTGTCACTGGCCTCTTCTTGGCCTCAGTCAAATTAATACTCAGGGCAGATTTGGGGTGGAATACCCTCTTCTGAATGAATGAATTTAAGGTATTTGGACCTGAAGATTCTATGGCAAAAATTCCACCCTCTATGGCAGCAACCAAGATGGCTATAATAGAAATTGAACAGTTTGTAATCTGGTTTTAAAATTTGACTCAGAGTCTGACACATTTTCACAGTTTGATAAACCATTATATAGTCTAGGAGCTCTGTATTAACCAGCTCCACCATCTAACTTAGCTTTTGTTACTCTTGGGAAGGTCAAAAGCCAGGCTCTCATGAGGTCATTTAAATTTTAAATCTGTGGGCTGCCTAAAAGGGGGATTACAATAATACAACAAACACAATAGTTATAATATCTTCCTTTCTACTGATATATCTAAATGGAATATGTGAATGTTGTGGTATGAAAAAATAATGATTGTTACCATACTTATGTTTTTTAAAAGTCTTATTTTTGTGAGAAAATCATGATGAAGAATCATGCAGATAGGGAAGGTCAGATGGGCGTGGGTCGAGTACCGGCAGGAGAAAGCAATCAAGGGTAGTCAAAGACGTTGTTGGGTATAAAAGCAATGGTCAGGCGATCAGGCAAACAGAGTTGCAAGGCAAGGCAAGGCAAGGCAAGGCAAGGCAAGGCAAGGCAAGGCAAGGCAAGGCAAGGCATTAAGACACCACAATTAAACTGACAATACTTCACAAAGAGTGAGGGTTAGTGAGGGGCTTATATGTGGAACAGAAAACCAAATACGACGTTGCAGGGCCAATGGAAGCAGAGGGTGATTGAACTAGTGCACATGGGCTTCAGGAATGTTAATTGAATGATTAGATGGAAAGAGTTTGGAGAAGTGCCTGATAACATCTACTGAGGAACTGGGGCTGTGTTGTGAACTGTGACAACGTAAGAGCTAGTTGGACATTTTGTATGGGTTTCAACGAGTGCGCATCAGACTGTCTTTACATGGACAAAACATTTGCAGGATTTAAAAATCTAAAATTTTAATATTCCACTGGGAAAACTTCTTCAAGCTGTGTGGGAATACAGCCACTCCTCACTTAACGACCTAACTGTTTAATGACCATGCGGACTTACGACCAGCTCTCTGACCAATCTGTATTGGATGCTGTATGAGAACTTTTGTCGTGGAAACGGCAGCGCGTCCATCTAGCGTTTGCAATCTCCAAGACTACATATTTTGTTTATAAATTTGTACTTTATTGTGCACCCCATAGTACAAGATGTCGGCGAAAAGGAAGAGCATGACTTCACCTGGAGGAAGCGCCAAGAATCAAAGGAAAACTGTTGATCTTGAGATGAAAATGAAGATCATAAAATGACTATGAAGCTGGTAAGAAAGTAGAACGTGACTTGGAGCTGGCGCATTTGACCATTTCGACAATCTTGAACGATAAAGATAGAGTGAAAGAGGCAGTGAAAGCATCGACAGGATTTAAAGCCGTAATAACCAGGCAGCAGAAAGGCCTTATTCATGAAATGGAGAAATCTGGTTCTGGTTATCTGGTTTGACAACCAGATACAAAAAAAGAATGCCGATGAGCCTTTTAATAATTAAAGCCAAGGTGTCGAGGTAGAGCTAACCAACGAAGATTTAATAGAGTGGGAAGCACAGCAGCACTTGGAAGAAGAAGAGGAAAGAATGGAAGAAGTACAAAAGAAGTTCACTGTAAAAGAGTTAGCTGGTGTGTTCTCGAAAGTGAAGCGGCTATATTTGAACTAGAGGGTATGGACCCGAATCTTGAACGGTTCACGGCAAATGAATGGACTTTTACAATGCTATCGTGAAATTTATGAAGAAAAAAAGAAAATGACAAAGTAGACCACACTAACGGGATTCTTCTCGAAAGCTACACCCAGAACCCTTACCCCTACAAGTACTTCCATTTCCTCGCCGTCATCTCCCTTACCCGGACCCTCTACAGCTCCTGATAACCCTGCTGATAACTCGGATGATGACGTTGATGACCCCAAACCACTACCGCACTTGGATTCGATGGGGATTCGATGACTAAAATGTTAATCTGAATGATTTTTTTGGTACATCATTTTTGTAATTTTATAATTTTACATTGTATATGTATTCTGTAATATGTAATGCAAAATTATGCAAAGAGTTATGCAAATTGGAGTTTCCTTTAGACATTTTCTTTATTCAGAATAAATAAAAAAAA
>JAOYSI010002177.1:0-16315 GCA_025775065.1 Hiodon alosoides
AAACTGCACATTTTGCCTTGTATGCAGGGTCTTTTTTGTAGTGTGACTATTTGAACTTTTGGCTTTAACGTTTGTGAATTTAAATGGTGGGGTTGTTATTGTGACCTATCAACCCCCCCCCCCCCCCCCATTCTCCACCTATGCCTATTTTGTGCTGTTGTGACCTGTGCTTCGCAGTTTCCAGATTCAATTGTGTTCTCATCTTTCTCAAAAGGGTAGGGAATTGTGAATACTCCAGATAGCATGCGTTTTAAATTTAAAATTTTGACTGAATGAAGAATAAAATTATTGCCTTGTTGGTCAAATCTAAAATGTATCCTTCTTTCAAATTGTTAAATACATCAGCCACGATTTCTGCTACACCCTTTTGTTTGTTTACTTTGGCATTACCCAGTTCTACAGCTATTTTAGAAAGAAAATGGTAGTTTAAAGATTCACTTGGATGTAGTTTTCAGGTGAGAAGGACAAATTCCAACACAATGCGTATACACAGTCCTGGTGGTAGATTTGGGTGCCTTAAATTTTAAGTATTTATTCATTATTTATTTTCTATTTTTACTCAAGTCCTTAAAAACATTTATTTCCCTCTGGAGCTCGACCATACGCAGATTGAAACTTATGAGCTGGAGTTTGTCACCTTGAATCCAGCTGTTATTGGCCAGTTGTGGCCAGGAGGGCACAGTCGGTGGTTCCCAATTGAGCCTACAAAATAGGACATTTCTCTAGACCATAAATAAACCCAAGGATAGTGTGATTGAATGTGCCAACAGTGAGAAATCATATGATCTTATGATAAGCTGATTTTATGTGTTTGGATTATAAAGTAAGCAATTCAAAAAAATATTTAGTATGAGGCGTAAATGCAAATGTATCAATGTGTGAATGTGAAAGCAGGAAACAAATCTATAAATGTGTGAACTTCTTAACGTAAAAACGTTATCAAGACATTATAAATGAGTAAGTGAATTTAAATGTGAGTGAAAGTGCAGATTAAGCCAGATTAAGACAAGACAGTGTGGCTTAAGAAAGACCGTTTATTTTCCCAGTCACAGTAAGAAGATCAGATCATGGGGCGAGGTTACTGCTGAACGCGACGGATTGACTGGATCTGGGGGGTCTGGGCGTGTGATCCGAACTCTCTGAAGTGCTTGTACTCCCCACAGTGACGGTCACACTCCATGATGTACTGGTAGCCACGGTAGCCAGGGTACTGGTAGCAGACATAACTGCAATGAAGACAACAAATATGTAAGCTTGGCAGTTAGAGGTAGAGGAAATGAGGCAGTAGCACCATGTAGAGTTGAAGCAGGGGAGGAAATGTCGAGGAGAGGTGAATGAAGAGTGAGAGCCGGAATGGAGGAGTTTCTGTGCTGAGGAGACACTCACGCTCCGGAGTGGACACGCATGGAGCCCACTTGGTTGTTGCACCAGCCCATAGCCTGTAGTGAGGGGTAATCGTCGCTAACCTCCCCCCTGCGGCCCATGAAGTTCTCACACTCGAAGATGCTCATCTGGCACTCCCTGTGTTTCTGCGGAGGCAAGCAGGACAGCATCACGTTAGACAGAGCGACAGAGCCAGTGGTGGTACAAGCAGTGATCTCTTCGTCTTACACACGTAAATGATGAGAGGGAGGCATTTTCAATGACTAATGAAACAGTATGTAGATAGGAAGAAAACATATTATAAACCATTTACTCATCATTAGGATTTAGTTATTTTGGATCATGGGTTGGTGTTTGTCAGAAAATGAGACCCATACTGACAATGAGATGCTGTTTGAGACGCAGGATGAGCGACAGGACAGGGAAACCATGAGAGATTGTTTCTTGTTTAATCACATTATGAACATTATCGGTTTCCTCTACAATTATATAGAGATTTTACTGTAGTACCATTTGTATTTGTTGTTTAGTGCTTACTGTAATATCTGGTTTGGAAACAATGTCTAAAAGCATCAGAAAATAGAAATTGTGTGGTGAGGGAGGAACAGAAGAACTCACAGCGCAGGTGATTGGTCTGAAGGACGTCAGCCTCTCGATAGGGTAGGCGTTGCTGCCCCCGAAGGCGTTACACTGGGGATAATCTCCACGTTCCAGAATGAACTGGTGACCCTGGTAGGCACAGTGCTCATAGCCCACCCACCTGGGAGAGGGAGAGGGAGACAATATACATATACAATATGGAAGCCCCAGTTCCCTTACCAGCCACACAAAATATATAAAGGGCGTTAAGGAAAACTCTAAAGTGCCTGCTTCACACATAACACACAGTCACCAACCTACCAACATTTCCCCAAATGTTCCTCACCCCACCATACACCAATTACCAAACATAATATGGGGACAGACAGTAGTCAACGTTGAATTGAGACACCTGTTCCCAGATAGGAGGGTATGTCAGCTATGGTACATTACAACCAGTGATCAAGAATTTAGAAATGGCACCATTTTATTTCACAATGGAACCAAAGACCTAACCTCTCAATGGGAAGTAATGGCTGCATAGGTAACAAGGTAGCAGCGACAGCCACACTGAGCTTTCCAAAAGGCAAAAATCTCCATTCTTGCTGCACGCAACAAACCACACACAATCTCAAATCTGTAGCAAATCAGAGCACAGGAGGTTCTAAGCTTAGGTCTGAGCTTAGCTTAATCTGAAGCAGACTCACAGGTGAAAGTAAATGTAAAACTAAGTTAAGAATTTAAACACAAATCACCTGAAAAGCCCACATCACGTGACTCCTCAGCTCAAATGTGTATGACATAATTTACCTCAGCTTATATAGTGCAGGGGAAAACCCCCTGACCTGCACCAGGCTAACCCGGCTAGGTTCTGGTTGAGTTCCAGGTCGAGTTGGATGTGCAAGTGGAAAAAAACCCTGACCTGCACTCAGCCAGGTACTGGCTTAGATGTGCCAGTGGAAAAGGGGCATTCCAGGCCCAGGGAAGTCTCCTGCACTGTGGAGACGTAAAATGCCAGAAAAGGGTACCCTCTCTGACTCCTCAATACATAGGAAACAAACAAGTATTCAGTCAGCATCCTCTTAATTACACGCTAAAAACTAAAATTAGGAACAGCCAGGACAACATGGCAGACAGTGTATCTCAGTCAAACCTTGGGTCTGTATATTATCAATGGTATGATCCGGGGGAACATTTTTCCAAGGTTTACATATAACTCGGCCCCTGGAAATAGTCTAGAAGAATATGCCATCACTGATATAGAACCCTCCTCCATAAATGCATTCATTGTCAGACAGCATAGCCTCCCTACCAGACCATAGCCAGATAACTGTTTATATTAACGGACAAACAAAGTTCAACGAAGTTCCACACCTTGTAGGGTGTATGGCTTGATGTGTACATTTAGATGGGTCCCTAACAGCACTTAATAATTTAATGATGATATTAATTCCACAGACGTTACTAACCTCACTGGCAAATTCATTAACACACAGTATGAGCCAAGCTTTGAAATTCAGGGAACATTTAAAGAAAAGTAAACCAAATTATTTTCAACATAAGGCCCTACTATCCCAAGAGCTAAGTCCAAATAAGAGCTAAGTCACTCAATCAGCTAGTCGAGAACCTAATAAACCAAGTGATCTCTAATTAGACAAAAAAAAAATCTGCTTCAGATCTTGAAATTGAAAAATTATGTGACAGAGCAGAAAGAACATGAAACATGAAGATAGAGGAGGAAGAAAGGATGAGTGAGTATTTAAAGATTAATTTAGCAAAGTAAGGAATAGTTGATATTAGATTGTATTTCACATTAGATTGAAATTGAGTGTGTTCCATACTGCAGGTGTAATCCAATCCATGCTGTTTGCATGGTCTGCTTGTTTAGTTTTTAGTTTGATGTCAGCGCTTGAAAGAGTAGGGTTTGGGGAGAAGGGTGAAGGTCATGTGAAAGGGTAAGGAGCACACTCACGCTCCGCTCTCCACTCTCAGCGAGCGAATGGTTTCGAAGCCATACTCCATCACGTTGCAGCACTCTGAGGTAAACTCATGGCGCCGACCCTGGAAGCACTCCTCGTCAAATACGATGATCTAGGACAAGGTAGGACATTGCGTCAGTTTCCACGGACCCGTCCTACACATAACTGGTGTAGCTGTGTGGACTCACCTGTCCCAACCACCACTGGTAGAAAACATAGTGAGATGATTCTAAATACATTCAGTCTGAAAATTGGCTACTTTTTAAATGTGTGCCTTTAAAAATATTTTTTGCAAAGAAGTAAAAAAAGATTTTGGAACTTTTTTGGAACAGTTAAGTCTATGAATAACTGTAATAATGAAATATTTAACATAAAGAGAATCTCTCATACCTTCCAGTGGCCGGAAAACTTGGTACAGTTATTGGTCCTTGTACATTGATTCATCTTCTCTGCAACATTACGAGACAATAAAACATTTACTCATTGATTCATAAATAGTTGTAGGTGTAAACTTTGTTTAAGGTCTTCATTGTCTTTATCAAGGGTTCCCAATCCTGGTCCTGGGGGAACCTTTGCTTTGCACCTCTTACCTCTTAATTTGATTGTGGTCTGAATCTCAGTCTCACTCTGGTCTCAATTTGATATTTGCTATCTGAAATTTGTCTCTATTAAAGTAAAAAGGTAAAGGTTTATGTCTGTTTTTATGAATGGAAGGATTTGCCTGTAAGTGTGGGTGCATAGGTTTTTATGTGCTGTGTTGATAGATAACGTACGTGTGTTTGTAAGTGCATGTGCGAGAGAGAGAGAGAGAATAAGATAGAGAATAAGAGAGAGAGAGAATAAGAGAGCGAGAGAGTGAGCGAGAGAGAGAGAGAGAGCGAGCGAGAGAGCGAGCGAGAGAGGCGGGATCAAGGACAGCCCACAGGGGGAGGACGTGTCACTCACCGTGGTGCTGTGGTATGTCCTACTGCGACCATGAGATCTGGCTCGAGCCTTGGCTCTTTTAAAGCCTCCTGTGCAAAGAGGCCCAGCTAAAAACCAAGGTCAGCACAGGGGCGGGGCAGTGCATTGTCCATCAACAATGAGGGTTAATCTATAGGCTGGCAGAAGTGCAGACACTACATTATCCCCAGCTGGAGTCTCCATAGGGGACTGGGCAGGTGAAATGTATGGGGGGCTGACTGAGAGGAAGGGAGAGGGTGCTGGACCCCAGTGTATTTCCACTTCTACAGTAGTGAGTTAGGCCACAATGACAGAACGGTCTGTTACCTCTGGTCTTTCAAAGGAATAACATTTCTGCTATAAGAACCAGGAAGGCAGAAAAATTTGTACTCTGGCAGAGAATTCTGTCAGAACTGGACCCTAGCAAGAAACGACAAGTAAACTAAAATTGTGATAAAAGTCTACATTTTAAGGTGGAATTTACTCATTGAATATTTACTCATTGAATAACACTGCAATATTGTCATAGTTACATACAGTTACATATTTTATTTTTGCTGTATTGCCTTTGATTTTTTTATAAGAACTACGACAGAAGTTCCACTCGCATGGTTCTAGCACTCTGCATCCACTGAGGCTATTATGCTACTGAGGATGCTCTGGCTGTTTTCACATGTATGTACGCTATGTGTTGAATTGATAAAAGCAAACATAATTCAGATCACTTCCGTACAATAGGCCAAACACAAGGTGTATAAATTAACATATTTACGAGGCTTGCCCTTGTTTCTGATTTGATTGCTAACCACGCTGAAACTGAGTTGACATGTTCATCTGAGGCCCAAGAAACTCGAAGTGAGATACAACAGGTAAGCAATTTCATGAGAAATTTACAGAAATTGGGAAAAGCGTGATCACATTGAAAACAAACAAAAATTAAAAGTAATGGAAGCTCCAACATTATTACTTTCTTTTGGGGAACTACTATCAATTGTGGTATTTTTAATTCAGGGACATTCTACGTTGTTCACTGATAGCTGGTTTAGACTTAACAAACTCGATTTACTAACCTAGAATATCGGTGCCAGTCTCGACAATTATTACAGAAAGTACTTCATCGACATTTTGGATTCCGTTGAATTCAGAACCCAGAATGAAAAAAATAAAGAGAACCAAATTTTCCAAAAGTAAATCACGGGGTTTGGTTCCCAGACAAAACAACCACCAACCAATAGCCCAACAGCGCATTACTAGTTTTAAGTTGAAATTAATCTATAAAGAACGCCGTCTTTATTTCCATAAGCCCCACTTTAGTTAATAAAGCAGTCCTACAGTCCGTGCCTTTTGGAAATGTCCTTGTAGTCTCTGCTCC
Source organism: Hiodon alosoides (assembly GCA_025775065.1). Classification (NCBI taxonomy): domain Eukaryota; kingdom Metazoa; phylum Chordata; class Actinopteri; order Hiodontiformes; family Hiodontidae; genus Hiodon; species Hiodon alosoides. The sequence goes on from JAOYSI010002177.1 coordinate 6,256, forward strand.
ACATTGTCATTTAAAACCCAAGGCCACTGAACTGCAGATAGGAGAAAGGGACGAATGCCAAATGTCAGAACTCAGCTATGTATTCCGTATGCATGTGCACAATTTGTTGGTGTTCATCAGTGAGCGACATAATACTTAAAACATGCTTATTTATATCACCAAATCATAATGTACATGTATTAGGAAGCCCTAGGAAGTCAGGTAATGGTGAAAGCTTGTATCTTTTAATTTGAACTGATTAAAAAATTTACATTAAAAAATAACATTGACTGTTTCCAACTGTATTTAATTGCTCTTTATTTTTATATTTTACTTTTTAATGTGTAACATATTTATTTGCATCTGCTATTTAAAAAAAAACATCTGCTATTATTATACAAATAATTTATGGTTTAACATAGTATACAAATCTGCTTACTATATTTTTCTATTCTTGTATATCTCATAATGAGAAAAGTAAGTTTAAAGAAGAAGTATTTGCTGTAGTTGATGAGCATTTTCTGGATTGCCCACTAGGTGGACATCAAAACGTCACACCAACTTTGGCAGCACGTGGCCTAAATAGTTCTGCCATGATCGTGAAACGCTGAAATGTGGGCAGTTTATATAAAAATATATAACACATACAATTTGTATTGGTTTTTTCTTTTCTTTTTTCTTTTCTTTCTGATGTAAGGCTGCAAAACTACAAGCAGTTGACACAGAAGTGGTCATATTTACTGTACACTTTTGGGAATTTGGGTGTACAGTCCATGGTTCGAGCAAAACCGTAGAAGATATCTGAAATCTGTTTTTTTATTTGAAATCCTCGTAAATGGCTGCATCTTTCAAATGCAGATCATTGTTTGATATCTAAATTGGAAAGATTTCGAAATTTTCAGTTTATCAAATTATTATTTATTATTCCATATTTTAAAAAAAATGTGGGCAGGGGAGTTTATCTAAAAATTTATAATACATGTCACAACAACCCAACTACTATCATCGGAAAGAGCTACCGAAACACTTTCTAAATATGCATTTTTTCCCAAATAGGAAGATTCTATCTTAGGCGTCTAAGGGTTAATCCAATCCTCTTTGGTTTCAATGTCAAGTAATGATGTATCTCTATTCCAAATTAGCATACTTTTTAAAATGTGAAACACACCCCTGGAATTTTGGGTCATATTTGTGTAAAAGCATGTGTAATTCCTTCTAGCTTTCTGTCACTGGTCAGTTGAATGCCACACCAGATTCTGTGAGGAGCAGAGAATATTACTTTTAGACTCTTAATGTATTGAACTAGTCTAAAGATACACATGCATATTAAGAGTACGGTTTTGTACTGTTACAATGGGTGTGGAGTCATAGGAATTTTACATGGCTGTATAATGCCTAGTGCTAGTGGATTTGTTGTGGTAGTATTGGTGAAAAACCAACACCCGGACCCATAGGCTCTCAAAGTTACAAAATAGCTTCTGCCGTTTACATTTAATTCTCAATCACTTACAATACCTTTATCAGATATGCTTTGTGACACAATGTATTACTGTTTACGGCTAACAGATGATGATTAGTGAACCAAGAAAACGTATTTGTATTTCTATTTTGAATGTTCTAATTCAAATAGAATTCTAAATTTTTTTTTAAACAAGGCTAAAGGCATAGGGTTAATAAGGTCACATAACTAAGACAGAAATGTTTGTAAGTACAGTACATAAAATATAATTTTCTGTCTATAATACATTTGCAGGCTAGCATGCAACTGTCATACATATGATTCCACACTATGGACAATGGCACAGCTGACATTCAAAGGTACGAAGTGTATTAATAAAAAAGAAAATATATTAAAAACAGCTAATTAAAAAATAGCTAAATAATAGTTTTTTTTATTTCTAGAGTAATTTATTTCATTTAAATAATTTAAATAATCTTAAATTCTAAATGTGAAATGTAGTACATCCTAATAACATTAAATTCATTTATTTGATTAAAATTGTTATAAAAAAGCTAATGGAGTTTATAGTTTTTTTATACGTATTTGAACAATTTATTTGTAGACGGAGATCGGCACCAGTAAATTACTTGGCTGCCCGACCAGGAATGGGAGGGGACTTGTATAAAATAAATGCTAGATAAGACGATTTTGAGAAAAATATTTTTTAAATAAATCAAACTGTTTCATTATTTAGAGAACAGCCCTGTCCGGTGGATTGGCGAGACCTGAACATATGAATCCAGGTAAGTTTGGTTGAATTTTGAACCTGACTAATAGTCTTCAATATGGATGTACGATGGAGTGGAGACAACAGAGTGCTCATCACATGGCCTACAATCTGTCAACCTAGCAGTGAGGAGACAAAGTATGGGATTGAGAGCATGTGTTTAATTAACCAGGTAAATATTCTTCAAGACTCCCCATTTAGAAGTGTGATTAACATTGGTTGTGCTGACAATCTGAGGTAGGAATTATAGAAGGTCATCTTAGGACCTGTAGTCTAGTTACTCCATTTTCTTTCCGGCCTTTTGGAAGAGAAAATTGTGAATTCTGACCTGTACATTCCTACACCTATACCGCTAGTCCATAGCACTAGCCTATCCCACCCGGTGCACGTACAAACTGCCATGCTCAGGCTTTTCCATTCACAGCAAAGTGCTTACGGGTGCAGGGTGAGTTTTTGGGGCATTGGAATGGCCGACTGCTCTGACGGGGGTGTGGAGAGGAGTAGGGGGAGGCCAGAATTGGTGCGTGCCGACTGTGATGACAGGGGCGATCCTTTTGTCTAGAAAGCTCTGGAGCGCTCCCTTTGCCAGGGTATATAAGATGGGCCCTGAGGCCGGGGTAGCCAGCACGAGCCAGCCAGCTCAGCACCATACAGCAAAGCTTTACTCACGCAGGTAAGGCCTCCCAGACACTCCTTGCTCCTTCAGACACACCCAGCTCCTGCAGACACACCCCGCTCCTGCAGACACACCCTGCTCCTGCAGATACAACCCACTCCTGCAGACACTCAGCTCCTGCAGACACACCTGCAGACACACCCAGCTCCTGCAGCAACACAGAGTTCCTGCAGACACACAATGGACTGTGGCACTCCTGCATAAACACCCTTCCCAGTCAAGGCAGTCCTGTCACAGGCAGCCTGAGAACCAAAAAGAAGAAGATGGGTAGCTTGATTGGAATGAGAGAGAGCTAGGATATGGAACTTGATTGTTTGGCGAAGGAGGTTTTTACTGGAGTCTGGTCATCGCAGTGCCCGAACTCCCCAGCTTAACCAGCTCTTTATCACAGTGTAATGTCTAGGGCAGCAGAAGAGCTACCGCTGGCTCCAACGCATGTGAAGTGGTCCCTTCCACATTCAAGCTACGCTCACTCTGGGGAACGGCGTGGGGTGTCACACCAGCCTTCTGGGACTAGTTTCCAGGCCCTGACACAAGCCTCTCTTCCTTATCCTCCAGCTGGGTTTCACATCTCCATTCTCTCTCTTTCTAGTCCTCCTGCTTGGTTTCTCATCTCCATTCTCTCTCTTTCTGGTCCTCCTGCTGGGTTTCAGATCTCCATACTCTCTTGAATATCTGTCTTCCTGGTCCCCCTGCTGAGTTTCACATCTCCATCCTCTCTCTTCTTGGTCCTCCTGCAGGGTTTCACATTTCCATCCTCTCCCGTATCTCTATTCCTGGTTTTACTGCTGAGTTTTACATCTCCATCCTCTCCTGTATCTCTCTTTCACTCTCAGACCCGACTCAGCTCTCACCATGTCTCAGACAGCCAAGCCTGCTGCCGGTGCTGATGGCAAGAACAAAGGAGCTCCTGCCCCTAGCAGCAAGGCCACCAAGACTGGGGACCCTGGCATGGGCAACTACAGAGTGAGTCTGTATTCTGGGGCACCTACACCACACCAAAGCAAACACGGCCTAGGCAGCATTCCATGGAGACCTGTTAGCTGAGTCTGAACTGGTGGTGTAAAGTAGTTTGCTAGTCAGTACGTGCTTTCATGTTTGCAATCTCTCAGGTAAAGCTACCTTTTAGCAAAATCAGACTTCTTCTTTTGAGTGGTTCTGTGACTGAGGTTCCCTCGTCAAGAAGAGAAATCGATCCCGTTTAGTAAACCTAAAATATATACAGCTGTAATTTAAACAGCAGAGAATGTTAGTATGGAATGAAATAATTTGATCAGGAATACCCATTGAACTGGCCCTCCGCCCTCCCCCAGATCATGCTCTTTGAGCAGGAGAACTTCCAGGGCAGGATGATGGAGATCCAAAACGAGTGTGTGAACATGATGGAGCATGGCATGGACCGCGTGCGGAGTCTGCGTGTGGAATGTGGCCCGTAAGTCCTGGGGGCTGCTGGCCTGTGGGGTCCGCACACCCTCACTATACACCCGCACACGTTCTCCGTGCACTCTTACATGCTTTTTATACACCCTCATCCATTGTCTGCATACTCTCATACGATCCTGATACACTCTCTCATGCTCTCCGCACACTATCACTATCTTTACACCCTCACATACTCTCCAAAAAATCTCTACACCCTCTCAATGTGTACTCTCAATCTCAATCTCAGTTTTGAACCATTTCTATATCGGTAGTAGTTACTGAATTGGTTAGAGAACTACTCATTCGAATCTTGCATTAATCTGGAAGATAAAAATCAAAGTTAAACCTGTTGAAGTTTTCTGACCTGACTTACTTATAGACTATGATGTGAGGTATAATATAATGTGAGGTATCTGAGGGTACGGACACATATTCTATAAAACAAAAAAAGTCAAATTCCTGAAAAACTGCTCATTTTGTAGCCGTCTTTTGACAGTTTTCCACAAACTTTTTGTTGAGCCTAACCTCCATCCCCATTTTTCCATCTTTAAACACTTCCCTCCTCATTGCTACTCTTCCTCTGTGGCCTTCTGTCTTCTGGTCCTCGCTGCCTCTCTCCCGCCAAATCTCACTCTTTTCCACTTATGCTACCATTTCTCTTTTTTCCTCATTTACCCTTTTCACCCTCTTTATCTCCCTCTCCCTCCATCTCTCTGGGCCCCTCTTGGCTCTCTCTCTCCTCTTTAGCTGGGTTGGCTTTGAGCAGTCCAATTTCCGTGGTGAGATGTTCATCCTGGAAAAGGGGGAGTATCCTCGCTGGGACACCTGGTCCAACAGCTACCGCAGTGACTGCATCATGTCTTTCCGACCCATCCGCATGGTGAGTCAGAGACCCATCCCCTAAGACTCAGAGACTCGAGCACAGAGATCCACACCCTGAGACTCAAGCACAGAGGTCTACACACAGAGACCCACACTGAGACCCAGAGACCCTAGCACAGAGACCCACACTGAGACCCAGACACACAAACCCTGAGACCCAGAGACTCAAGCCCAGAGATCTACACACAGAGACCCAGAGACCCTAGCACAAAGATCCACACACAGGAAACCACACCCTGAGACCCAAGCACAGAGACCCAGAGACTCAAGCAGAAAGATCTACACACAGGGGCCCACACTGAGACCCTAACACAGAGATCCACACCCTGAGACCCACACAAAATTATTATTATTATTTTTACTTTTAATTAAACTATTTATTTATTTAAAAATCTGAGCTGTGGTAATTCCTTTAACAAATACAACTTTCTTTCTGGCTCTCAGGACAACCAGGAGCACAAGATCTGCCTGTACGAAATGTGCGACTTTGAGGGCAACAAGATGGAAATTCAGGAAGACGACGTGCCCTCCCTCTGGGCATACGGCTTCTGTGACAGGGTGGGCAGCGTGAGGGTTCCAGGAGGAGCGTGAGTACCCCCCAAACTAAAGATGTTGGGAGCCGTGGGAGGACGGGGAGGCTGGGAAGCACTTGGCCAAAAATCACACACTGACCACATGCTTCATATGTGTCAGATTTTGACATTCAATAAATATCTATGAATCCATCTTAATTTTCCCAGGGAAAGGGAAAATTTGTTTTGTTCAGTTACATCCAATGACACATTGCACAGAAAATGAGTAGGTACCAAGTTAAAAAGTATTCAAACAACCCCGCATAAATAGCTTTCTTAAATAAATATATAAATATATTAGCAAAAACCATTAATGAAACTGGCCAGCAAACTGTATGAATTTTCCCTAAATGTGTATGTGAAAGCTGGCCTTTCTTCTTGGGTCTCTCTGCAGCTGGGTGGGTTACCAGTACCCTGGGTACAGAGGCTACCAGTACCTGTTTGAGTGCGGCGAGTACAGACACTACAGTGAGTTTTGCGCCTTCCAGCCCCAGATCCAGTCCATGCGCCGAGTGAGGGACATGCAGTTCCACCAGCGCGGCTGTTTCAACTTCACTGCTGCTGCCAGCAAGTGAGCCCCCAAGGCACCGCTTTTTACCCCCCTGACCCTTGAATATTATAACACACCACATCTAACATGCACTTTGTCACGGCAATAAAAAATAAAATAAAAAACCTGTTTGTGCAAAATGAATTTGCTTTGCGGACCTGTGTTGAACCCTCTGTCTCACTCTCAGTTCACTTAAAACTTAACCCTAAAAGCTTGTCAAGCTTCCCGAGAAGCTGACAAGCTACTGTACAGTGTTGAAAATAAATAAATATCAGTTTTTGTAAAATTAATATAGTAATATAAATGTATGTAATATAAAACATGCAACCACAGTTGCAGTTTTACAAGAACGGTAAAACGTCACACGGCTTATTATGTTAATGTATACATATATGTATACATGTATATATAAGTTATTTCAGAATAAAATTTGAGTATTTAAACATTTAGTTTACTCCAAGAATGTATATTTGTAGAGATCTCTATATTTTAGTCATTGTCGAAATTTAAAAATCACATTCAATTCTTTCAAAAAAATAATGCAATAAAAAACCGTAATCCTAAATTTGTGTAAAAAATACGAACCATTTTACAATAAATCAAAGGGCCAATCAAATAAACTAAAATATATAGTGTAAACATCTACCAAAAACATTACACGTTTCACACAGTGTTCCTATTTCCGAAACAATACTTGTGTTTCAGCTGAATCCAAAAAGTTGTAAAATACGTTGGATGGCTTTTTTGGTGTCTACTTTCTGTTGTTTTGTTGATTTTTTGTTGCTACTGAATGTAGCGGATTCGTGAAGTCTAATTACATTAGCTGTTAGGATTTACTAAATAGTATAGCCGAGTCTGCTGGAAGCATAGCCAAAAAAGAACATATAGCCGAGTATTGAGTTAACATCGGCGAAAACAGCATGTATAGCTGAGTGTGCAGGTAGTGTTAGCAAACAGCATGTCAGCAATTAACGTTCGACAACATCAGCGGGATGTGCCGTTAGCAATAGCCAGCAGCATGTGCAGTTAGAGTCGATGCCAAATCCCATCAAGAAGACTCAGAAACGGGGGTGATGAACAACAAATCCTGAAATTAACATTTACAGCCATCAGCAGCATGGGGACAGACCTTTGACTTCCATCTCCAGTATTGGATTTTTTGAGTTCAGTGCTGCTATGGATGCAACTGAGCATCTGATATTAATCAAATTGCTTCTTAACACCTTTTGACTTACTGAATGTGCATCTACTGGTTAAGGATATACTTTTGAGAACAATTTCAGATTTTGTGAAAATTAAAATTGATTCTTCAGGCCCTTCTTTGAAGCAGGTGTAAATGGCCCTTATACATTTTGGAAATAAATAAGCGAAAGGTATTTTTATAAACTAATAGGAGCGTTTCCTGAATGGCCAAAGTCTTACTCTTTTCCCGTAAGGCACAGGAAACAGATTTATGCTTTCGGTCTGTGCGCTGGACTACCATATGTCTATTATGACTGTAAGATCATTCTCAATAACATGTACAAATATATGCAGCTAAGAACTCCACTAGAACCAATGCTTTTTCAAAGCATCTACCCTTGGCTGATAGTCAACCAAAAAACAGTGACAGCATAAATGACCTGTTCTGACCACAAGAGGGACGTGCAGCACCTCTTACGTTTGTACCACCTTTATTCTGCAAAATGGCTGTGGCTGCTTTTGGAAAGGGGGTGTCGTATCCTTTGCGTTCAGTATCACAAGGGCCATTTTTTATTTTTCATTTTTAAATATATAAATAAAAAGGCAATAATCTCTTCACCTTTTGAAGAATTATGCTGGAAATTGGTAGTGTGAAAGGGGGCCATGTCCCACAGCCATGTTTCACATTGAATAAAGCACAAATTTACCTCATGGTGGCTCTATAGCATTAATTTGAAGTTTAAAATTGTAAGTATGATATCTCTAGACCAGAGTCAAAAGGTCTCCCATTATAAAAGTTTGTAATTCTGCAACTACCTGCTTCCAGTGAAATTCATTACCTGGCAATGTATTTGCCCAGGAAGTGGAAGTGTTTTTACCGATTATTCCCGAACCAAGCACGTCGGCGTGCTACAGTTATTTTAATTGAATGCACAAAAAAACAAAAACACACATAAACTATTACAAATAATTATACAAGTATACAAGTCCTGTGCTGGGAAAGCTCACAATCCATTGATAAAATAAATAACGAGGACACAATTACCTTACCATTGATCTCCACCTGGGAACAATTAAAGTTGCTGTCACCACTGGAAGTGGTGTAATGGTGCTCCAGTTATTTAACAGACTACCAATTTCATATAGTCCTATATGTTCATTATCATTATTACAGAACCTTTATCTGCTGGTCTTGTACTTATCTTATTATTTTTTAGCAACTCGGTTATTGATTGTGCTTCAATGTTGGTTACATTTCATTAACAGTTTTTCTTTAGCCCTATTGTAGTTAATTATTTTACTACTTCAATATGAATACCAAACCCTTTCTCTCTCATCTGTAGGAGTCCAAGTGCTGATGCTATTAACCTCAATCCAGTGTTTGTAATCCATGATCTGAATCTGTGCTATGTTCATTGAAAGCATATTCTACTAATCTCATTTGACTCTGCCACTCCTTTGAGCGGGTGGCCAGTGACATCTATTTTGGATGTGGTTACCTTTTTACTTTTACTCTAGCTATATCACAATGGTTAACAGTTCAAAGCCCAGTAACTGCAAACATGTCTCTTTGCATTTTTATTAAAAATTTCTTGACGAGGATGGGTGAGCCGTGTTCTTTTCGATGGCTCCCAGGAGTAGTTGTAGATCACCTGTGGACAGGTTATGCAATGCAAATATGTTCGGTTAGGATTGCATTATATCCCAATTTTGAACTACCTAAAACTATACAATAAAATAAAACAATAAAAAAATAAACAAACAAACAAACAAACTGATAAATATTAGCAAATTTTACAGAATCCAGAGTTTAAACACTGGTAGGTTTTAATAGCAGCTGGCTTATTCGATAATTCAATGATGGCCACGGTGTTTCCTGGTTTTCGTTTTACCCATCAAACCAAACTATGACATTAAACTATCCCGTTTTATAGATCAAAGTCCAAGGAGAGTGGATTCAGAGTGGAAGAAGGGGAACTTGGTGCTTTTTCAGATGGTACCTTACTCGATATGGTTGCAGAATGTGAAGACACCGAAAACCAAGCTTCTTAAGTTGAATAAGTGGAAAACATGGTACAAAAATAAATTTTCAAAGCCCCGAAGAGTGGGTAAATGTAAATGTATAATAAATGAGCATTTACCCCTCATTATTTCCCAATTCTGATTCATCAGTCATGAGTTTGAATCTGGACCAGATAGTGAACTAATCATGTAGATCAAGTCTATGCTAGTTAAATGGGTCAGTACATTTACTTTTTGCCCATTACGCAGTGATGCAAGGAACAGATTCTGTTTGTTTCATTTTACCGCCGAAGGTGCTGAATAAAGAAATTGCACTCGAAAGACGACCGCTCCCGATCATTTCTTGGGGGAATTCCCCGTGGTTGCCACATATGGTGGAGAATGCGGGCAACCTGATTCAACCACCCGGGCATGCACAGAGACAAACGGTACTGACGCAACATGGAAGCTGCACTTACCGCCCTAGCCCAAGCCCAAGCCCAGCAAGCCCAAGGGATGGCTGCGGTCCAAGAAATGCTGGTTTCCCTGAAAAGCAGTTTCCCCAGGG
>JAOYSI010002178.1:0-12355 GCA_025775065.1 Hiodon alosoides
TATATATACACATACACTAGATTTATCATCTAGCAATACTACTAATATGTGATTATACTGTCAAATATCTAACGATAATTGCTTAACATGAGGTAAACTAATTGGTTTCATACACACCTTGATTAAAATGCACACGTTAATTAAAATGCATTTACTAAGGCTTGACAATAGGCTGGGAAGGAAATTCGTCATTTAAAAGCAGTTTTAAAATGTCTCCCGTCTTAGCGAATAAGCGTTTATTTTTGCTTCGACATCGAGTATAAATAATAGCACTGTCATGTTAAGTAAGTCAAGATGATGATACATTTGATATTTTCGTGGCTCGTGCCTTCATTTATTTTGCATTATGCACTGCAGATCTCAATAATTAGTTTTGACATAAATGTATAATATCCGGTATAGCTAGCAAGCAGTCTTTTTTGTTCTTTTCATCTTTTGTATTTTTAGCTTCTCACCTAATTATTTTCATGTTTTTCTGGAACCGTTTGTTTATAAACATTATGTGTCACCTGCTTTAGCTTTTAGAGACGTGAGATCTGATTACACAAACAGTGCTGCAACAAATTAAATATGTAGCAATATGTGTGCTTTGTGGGCATCCCAGTATATGATGGCACCAAATCTATTGCCCTTTTAGTCCTTTATTTTCCAGGGTCTTGTCTGTATGACAACTGGGGATACGTTTAAAATGATGGAAACTGAATTGCTAAATGCGCTCTTCAGATTGGTTGTTGATTGGTGCACCGTTGTGGCCTTGTCTCAAGCCGATTGCCTTGGTGTCATCTTTGATCGCACTCTCTCATTAGGAGGTCACATGAAAAATGTTGACACCACAGCTTTTATCCCCCTGAGAAACATTGCTCAACTAAGACCCTCACTCTGCTTCAAGGATGTTGAGACACTGGTGCTTGCCCTAATCTCCTCCACCCATCTGGATTACTGTTATCCCCTTCTTAGTGGTGCCTTGATTGGACCGGTTTGACCCAGTCTGTTTGTCCATAATCCTCATGCTCAGGTTTCTGGCTCTGACATGGGAACACAACGTCTACACTCTACACTCTACACTTAGCTTTTTTCAGGCCTTCAGGCCTCTTGTACAATTAAATTTAACAACTTATTTAGGCAGTGGCCTTCTACAAAAATATCCTAGTCACCTGCCACAAACTGACACTGTTAATACAACTGAAGATACAGGTATACATCTTATGGACCCACCATACTAATGAGTATACAATTAAAATAAAGATGGATCAAATTGACTTGTAACAAATACTTCCTTTGACAATAGACTAAATAGTTATTGCCTTTTTAATGTGTTTCTGTCATTTAAAATGCTTCAGCTAGTAATTTCAGGGTTCCAGTCTAATTTCTAGAAATTGTTAAATCGGTGACAATGGGGGGGTGGTGGTGGTTGTTGTTGTTGTTGTTGTTGTTAACAAGAACTGAAAACCGAAGTTCTGGCTTTACTGGCACCTGGGGGAGGGAGGAGGAAACTGCATTTGAGTTAAACTTTAATAGCCTACTACTGTAGACACTTTAGTATCACTTGTAATTTTTACTCTTTGAAAGGGTTGAGTAATTGCCTTGACGTTGCTGAGTAAGTGCCCTTCTGTGTGATTAACCGGGGAACAGGTATTTTATTTAGCGAAACAGATCTGGCTATGCTGTGTAACATGTGAACATGCGTAGCGGACATTTAGCAGTTGATGGTTTGCAATGTACCCTTAAAGATTGGCTGAAGAGGCTTGGGCTGGTGTAAAAACACCATCATAAGGAAATGTGTGTGTATGTGTGTGTGTGTGTGTGTTTGTTTGTTCCCACAGGTGTGCTGGCCCTTTGGGCTCTTGTCACCCACATCATGTACCTGCAAGATTTCTGGCGGACCTGGCTGAAGGGCCTCAAGTTCTTCATTTTCATCAGCACCGTCTTCTCCCTGTTGGCCATAGTGGCCTTCTTCATCTTTCTCTCTTTTGCTATCACACAAAAGCAATGTAAGATGCTCTCTGATGTACTCAGTGTATAGATACTGAACAAACATTTTAATGGAACAGATGTATTGTAATATTTCAGTGCTAAAAAATGATTCCCTTTAACTTTGTAAGTGATACTCCCTCTTCATATTACTAACTAGACAATATTGTGCCTTAGCTCTGACTGACCCCAGGAGTTTCTACCTGTCCTGTGTATGGAGCTTCCTCACTCTGAAGTGGTCCTTCCTACTTGGCCTCTACGCCCACCGCTACCGCAATGAGTTTGCTGACATCAGCATCCTCAGTGACTTCTGAGGCCCCCGCACGGGGCAGGACCAACAAACAGATGGGGCGGGGGGCGGGGGGGCAGGACAGCGGAGGGTCGGGCTGCGTAGGACTGAGTGATCTTTGCCCCATCCTCTCCACATTCCCTCAAGCGCTGGGGTCAGTGATCACACCCAGCCCTGCTTTTCTTGCCTGGTTGACTGATGTGTCTCCTCTGTCTTTTTATCTTTGTGAAGTAAAAACGTTTTTACATTATTATAGGTCATTATGATAAGATGGTATTACGCAAAGAAGGAATAACTATGAGATCCACCTTCAGGTTTTTTTTCCCCCTCTGCAACTGTGAACTAATATATCCCTAGAACAATTATCTTCATAAATAATTACCATTGTTTGTGTGGCCCGAACTCCGTATATTTTACAGTGGTCACACCCTCTGGGTTTCCCCCTAAAACCTTTTATTTTCTAGCTAAATTTAACGGTAAGTGGTAACTCGTGTCTAAGGGTTCGTAAAAACCTGTTTGTTCTCGACGTTTGTGACGGGGCCATTAAGTCTGTTTTGCATTATGTTTTTTAGATGTGACTTATGGAACACAGTAATAGAGTCTATATACTCTCTAGATTTCTTCAATATTTTATACCTATTGGGGGCGGGATTAAAATAAAAAAATGAAGGCTTCTTTTGAATTGTTTTGCCTTGCTTCTCAAAGAATAAAATTGTCCTGCCTAGTGTTACTGGCTTGTAATCTCTAAAGCAGTTGTATTGTTCACCACAAGGGGGAGACATTTGATTGCAATTTGCCTTTCAATATCTTTTTAAAAATTTAATTTTTTGTGGTGGACAGTATTTAATTTTGAATGCTTTTTGATACTACACACTACATGTGAACGTGTAAGTCCCAATAATTTGGTATTGTTACTTTTTAAAAATAGCTTCAATATCCATCTTTTAACGCTTATTGTATGCATGCCTGTATGGATGAAGTAATTGCATAACTCTGTTAATGTATTTAATGAACGTTTGTGTCGAGCGACTGCACTGTCTAACACAGAAAAAATCAGTATCCCATAAATACATGTTTTTTATTTCTGTAATGTGTTCATGTAAAATAGAGGAAATTTAATAAAATATTCTTTTATCAAAAGTCTGGAGAATTTTCCCCTGTATGCAACATTTTTTTCCTACATACTCTAAACTTTGGTCTTCTATATGAAATTCTATTCCAAAATTTGTTCTTTAAACTTTATTGAGGAGTGACTGGATGTTAACACTAAACAAAGGCTTTTAGATAGCATGTTTTACAGGTGAATTATACATACATGAGTAATAGGCGTATTATGTCCTTAATGTCTAGTAGTCGAGAGAGAACTTCAATATGAGATCTCCAGATCATTGTATTTAGCGGGGCTAAGAGCAAGCATTTGCTTGGATGTGCTAGAAGTGAAGTTATTTGTGTGTTGTTTTTGATTATGATGATCTTGCATGGGAGGAATAAATCAGTGTGACAAGACTCCAGTTTTGTGTAGAGAGCAAAACAGCAAGCTGTGTGTTGTACTGATGCAGAGATGGCCCACGTCGGCTTTAATGCAGGAATATTGAACTTGGCCATGGGAAGAAGCAAAGACACTGCAGAGAGTGTCTCACCCGAGAGGAATGAGGAAAACCGCCATCGTTGGCTCCGTGGAATTTCCCTCGGCTCCTCAGGTTACTTCCTTCATGTCTGCGACATCCTTGTATTGAGCAACTCGGCGGGCTTGTTTACAGATCTGTGGTAACCAGTTGTGCCGTAATCCTGTCTGGTTAACCTTCCGGAGCAGTTCTGACGAGCCAGGTTTGGGGGTTTGTTGCTGCGGAACCTCTCCCCAGATCCTACACAAAGTGCTGTCCCTCATGTCACACGTCATTATGAAGAGTCACAGAGGAAAGGCCGCTGTTATTTTCTGTGCAATTAGAATGATTACTTCCTTATCATTGTGTTTCCTCGAGGTTTTCCCCATTGCTGTCTTTTATATTCTTGAGTGTTTTGGGTGCTTGGGAACTGGAGAATGGACTGCCAACTGGGAATGCCCTTGTGGTTCTGAATATCAGTAAGAATGTGCATGATGGAAGTCATTAATGCCGCATTAGAAGAACAAAAGTGGACAGTTTTGCTGGACGCATGGCCATAAGATTCCCCATTTACTCACCACATCAACTGCTGGAACCTACTTCTCAGAAGAATTAGAGTTGGGGAGAAGGCAAGATAATATGAGCTGTATAAAATGAGCTGCCAGCTCCCCAAAGCCATTATGTACACCAGGAATTCAATTTTTGGATCTTTCCAATTGGCAAGTGTTTTCCTGGAAATTCTAACTGAGGGGTAGTCGTCATAACTTTTAAATCAATCAGATGCTTCAGGTAATCGATCCACGCGACTTTGTGAAGGTGTCTACGGCCCTAAAAACATTGCTTTAGGACCCCAGCTCTAGGTGACGATGGGGCCCTCGTTTGCCGGTGGAAGAACACGTCTCTACCTTCTCGTTTCACCCCCCCCCCCCCATCCAACGCGAACTGCACGCGCAGAATCATTGCATGTGGGCGCGGACCGCGAGAACAGCTTGAATGCGAGCGGAAGGCTGTAATTTAGGTGTAGCGTGGCGAAAGGGCAGAAGGGCTGGTGAGGGTAGGTGCAGAGTTGTAATCAAAAGGAATTTTCTGTTTCCAGCCCACAATAAAACAAAAAAAGAAGAAACCCCCCCCTTTGGCACTACGGGCGACTGTAAATGCTGGGTTATAACCTGGTCTTTGAAGTGGGGCAATTATTAAATCTGTGCTTTCTCTCGCTTTTCTCTGGAAGTGGGGAAAGAGCGGAGGCAGCCAAAAAACCAGAGAAGTGACGTCCCAGACGTGGAAGCTCAAAAGCTTCTGGTAGTCAATTAAAATGAAAAAAGAGTACACGTCGGCATGCCGTACAGTGCAATGCCACTTCTGCTTTCTGAGCTAAGTGATCAAACGTGTGTGTGTGTGTGTGTGTGTGTGTGTGTGTGTGTGTGTGTGTGTATGTGTGTGTGTGCAGGCGTGCGTAGACCATTGTTACTTTTTCAACGTTCTGGGGGCAAGATCGCTTCTCCAGCTGCAGAGCTTGACAGGGTTCTTTGCTCTGCTGCCAGCTTTGTTGAGTTTTAACACAAAAGCTCAGCAGAGGTCTGCCCAGGAGGGCAAAAGCCTGATGGCGAGCCTCTGAATGGAGGCTGTCTAGTCTTTGACTTTAATCACAACCGACCAAAGTATGACGATAGTGTCTGATGACCTGGTCAAAGATCTACTGTGATCTCTGACAGAATGATTATTCTTTTGTTGCTGCTGGAAATTATAAATAAACATAATAAGCCTAATTTAAAACTTGGTCTGAAAACCAGGGGGTGTGATCAAATCAATGCAACCATTTCTGTTCTTTAGCACCGAAATGTGATGTCCATCAGGTTGGAGAACCTGAATACCTGCCACCATGAATCAATTAACCAAAGCTATCGTAGTCAGAGCCATAGAGCTGATTTTTCAGTTCTGCATGCTCCTGTTGAGACACCATATAACTTCCCTATGCTTCTTGGAGAGAATGATTCGTACTTTTTCAGGCCCTGGTGAACAAAGTCAAATTGCAGCCCCTCCAACACGGTTGTGTGGCAAACTCTGTATCATTATTCCCTTGGACCTCCCCAGACAGATTTCCATAAAAAAGATCCTGGTGTTTTTTTTTTATAATGGAGCCCGCCGTACTCCTCCGCGCATTAGCGAGCGGGGTCGGCCCCTCGTTAAAGGCTAACGATGCATTCACCAAGGCCTACTTGCTGGCTCCATGCCAGCCGGGGTTCTCGACCCTCTCCCCTCAAGGGTAGGGGTGGGGGGAGGTTCTGGGTTGAAGCTAACAGGACTTTTTGTTTGAAATCCGATGCTTGAAAGGTGATGTCATTTTAACGAACAAGGAAGAAAAGACAACCATCTAAAGCATCCAGAATCCAGGAAAGAAGTCCGCGTGATTCCCCAGACACCACACAAGATTAACGGATAAAAGCTGAAGCTGAAATAAATATTCTATTTTTACAATGAATAAAAAAACGTGTTCCTCACGTGTGTAGTCATAACCATTATTCAATACACATACCGCACTCGTTAATAATGTTCTATATGAACACGAACAAAGACGGGAACCTGCTTGCACTTTTTGGAATGCAGATGCCATGCTCTGCTGGGAGGAACACCTGCCTGTTATGCATCTCTGTTGGACTTCGGTTTGAGTATGCCCGATATCGTCTAACCCATAGCCTGTGTTGTCCTTGATGTGGATAAGAAATGCACGACATAATGAAGGCCGCGGCAAGGAGTACATATGACACTCATGTTGGTTGTGTGTGTGTGTGTGTGTGTGTGTGTGTGTGTGTGTGTGTGTGTTAGGGGTGGGGCTAGAGCTACAAATCGTTGTTTAGCCTTGCGTATATTCTAATAAGAATTTACTAAAATCCCATCTTGAATAAATGGGAAAACAGATGCTTGTCTGGACATTAAATAATAAGAAAAGCAACTTTCACAGGGATTTCTGTGGCACTTCCGCTAAAGCAGAACTCAGCCCACAGACATTTAAGCAATATCCACTGCAATTTATAGTTTATTTACAAACTGAAACACATGTTTCCGGAGACCATTCTTCTCTTTATTTTTATTTTTCTTTATTTTCCCCCGCCACACAATTTTCTCTTATTTTGTGGTTGTTAGTTGTTTACTGATTAACCCCTTTTCAGCCAGACGGAGAGTATTCTCCAAAACCATCAGCCCTGCTTTATTTTTTTTTCAACATTCCATTCTCAAATATCATTAAATGTGCATGGAAGTTGGGCCTTTCAGCCAGGCCCATTTCAACCAGGCTGACTAATGCACTGCTGTGACATTTTTGCAGTTCCTGGGAAACTAAAACAAAACTTGAGTTTTCTGTTAGATATTCTTACTCAAGTTGATCTCAAGACCACTAATTGACCTCACCTACTGTATGACCAAGGAGGAGTGGGGGTAGGGAGAGCCCGCGAGACTATTTAAGATCTGGGCATTTGGAATTGCAATGGTAGCTGTGTGTGTCAGTTTGACGTTCTTGTCCGGTAAGAACAGAGAATGTACAGAGAAAACGGAGCAGACAAACTGCACCAATCACATGATTAGCGCACACGCACACACGTACACGGACACACGCGCACACACAGACACACACGCACACAGGCTCACACATACACATATATAAGTTCAGTGAGTGATTGACTCTTACTGGCTAATGCTAGCTTACTGTTTATAAAATATAAAGACCTATGTTAACGATTGTCACTTAAATTGCCAATTTCCCGCCAAAAAACTAAAACCAAATACAGATTTAGCAGGTAAATTGTTTAACACACAAACATAACGGACAATTTATGTGCAAATAAAATCAGGTATAAGATACAGCTAGCATGTGTAAGTTTTAGCTAAATCATTACATTATTGTTTTTAAAGGAAATATTCCTGATGTATGTCCCTTTCAGCTCTGCATATCCAGTTGTAGGTGCTGCAACAATGGTCATTTCTGCAGTGCGTCCACACTTGCACGTTTGGGGTGTTATGAAAACACAAGACACTAAAGTGAGTTTTTCCATTTTGGAAACAATGTAATTGAAATCATATCTATTGATCATCTGAGAATATCTACATCTCTTGGAGAAATGTTGGTCCCCAGAAATTTTTTTTAAATAATTCTAAATCATTTGTTAGCTCGGTCTCGGTTGAGGAGGGGAGCGTGACTCTTTTCAAACAGTGAGGCTGTGAACCCCAGCAGGGACTGCGTCTCAAACCTGGGGCTTAAACAATGTAACACAAGCTGTTTTCCGGGATATCTGCAAAATTACACATGAAAGAGAGGTTGTTCGAAAAAGCCAGCCCACCAGATATTGTGATAAATTACAACCTAATACAGGGAGAGAGGTCACGAGAAAATGAAATAACAGTGCTCAGCACGCATTGCAAAAAAATTCTGGAAAGTTCTCAAAAAATCCAGAAAAACCTTGGTTTTACCCATGTTAAAATAGTTGGATGTGTTGCTCACGTCGTCTCTGGATGAGCTGTTGTTTTTCATGTTGACATGTGTCTAGGCGTCCTTGGCAGTCTTGCCCATCCTGGTAAGAGGACACGTGTTGACTTGTGATTGGACAATGGCGTTCTTTTGCTGGGCTCTGTTACATTCGTGAACTGTGTGTATTTGGACAGTGGTCATCTTGTTACTGGGGTGGGATACATGGAGGACATATATGGACTGAGGGATTGGACAGTGGTGGCCACATTACTGGGCTCTGTTATATGATGGACATTTGTACACAGTGCTTAATTGGAAAGTGGAGTTAAATTCTCAGGGCCCCAGTTTGTCTAGATGCGAAGGCCAGGGAAGAGAAAATTAGCCCCTTGTTCACACAGAAGACCGTGGCTAAAGACAGAGACGTGAAAGCTGTTGGCCTAGTCTTTTTTGGGCAGGAGGGAACAAGGTTGAGGAAGGTCCGTAGCTAGCGGTGGAGCATAGCTAGCGGTTAAAAAAAACAAACTCCCTCACTCTCCAGAGTGTGCGTGTAAATGAGGTATTGAACCCCCAACCCCTTGATCAGTGCCGCATTGCCGCAACACCATCCTATACCCCCAAATAACTCCCCGTTCCCCTGTCTGCCAGCCCACAGGAAGCACTGCTCCACTTGGGGAAATGGATCCCAGATGTGCCTGTGGGTCCCAGTGCTCTTCC
This sequence comes from Hiodon alosoides, assembly GCA_025775065.1. Lineage (NCBI taxonomy): Eukaryota > Metazoa > Chordata > Actinopteri > Hiodontiformes > Hiodontidae > Hiodon > Hiodon alosoides. The sequence goes on from JAOYSI010002178.1 coordinate 9,038, forward strand.
TGGGGGTGGAGGGGCGGGGGGCAATGGGTGAAGAAAGGGTGCAGGCATGTTTGAAAGAGAAGGAAGTAATATTTTCTGGGGGAGGGATGAACCCCATTTGGCACCATACGTTATCTGTTGTGGTAAGGACTGGTGTTTTCTTGTTATTCTGATATGTAGTCAGTTCTTTGTACAGTTGAATAACATTGTACCTGCTCTCAACCTAGATACAGAAGTTGCAAGAAGATGCAATGTGTCATGGACTAATCACTAGCCTTTTTGGACATGATTAAAAATGACCATTAGCTATTGCATCACAGTGGATTATTTGGAATCACACACTAGGCTAACGCTCACCTACTACAAATCCAGCCACTGCACTTTGGGAGGGTGAGGAAGTACGATTTGTTCCTTTCAGTCTTAGTCACTGTCAAGCCACCAAGTCTCTTTTGAACTCTGGTTAAACAACCCGCACAAGAGGTTCAGATACATCCTTCTCAGTGGCACTGAAAGCTGTCAGGAGGCGTTAGTCAGCAACAAGCTGAGAGAAGCCTGGTCGATTTACCCACCCCGGGCTGGGCAGAGCTCAGCAAATTGTGCGCCATGGCTGTGCTCTCCCGGTCAGAACTGGCACTGTATATGAGTGGGATTTGAACCTGAGAGATCCAGCTCATAGGGCTCAGGCTCAGGCTCTACTCAGGCAAGCTCCTTTACCAACTACGCCACGTGAGAGTTGGGCCGTCTGAGATTTTACAGTATTTAACCATTGCTTTTACTGCCGGACCCTGCCTCCACTGTAATTTTTGGCTCATTCAAATTTTTTGCTTGCTGCATAACAGCAGTAAAAAGAGTGTGTGGTCGGATTTGGGGGTCTTAGAGGCTACAGAAGGGTCTTTGGTATGCGTTTTCATTGATAGAAATGCTCCCAAAGTCATTATGAGGGTAGCTGTTGTTAGTTGGCTCTGAAACAACCTGAGGTTTTTTTGCGGAAACACAACATAAAAACGGAAAACTCCAAACAGCACAGAAATGGCGTGTGCTTTTCTTTCAAGTTGTGCTTCAAGTGCGTTTTTGAACTTAGTCACAGTTACATTTTCACCCCCCAAACAAGATAAATTGACTTCTGCTAAACTGGATTGTTCCGTCCAAAATAAACTGTTAGTAAATCAGTGATCAAAGTGGACTTTTTTAGCTGTATGAATGAGATGTCAGTAAATCACTGGGAGGGTGGATGAGGGGGGTGGCAGTCCGGTGATGTGCTATTTTTAACAACAGGATTTATTTGTTCAAAATAATTCAGTGACATCGCAATCTAGCAAGCAGTCCCGGAATCACATGATTCATAGATTCCCATTCTTGGCCTGGATACACTATTCCACTCTGTAAACATAGCGGCAGTTGTTCTGCCCCCTCTTGATTTCACAACTTGTCGTTCCTAATCAAGTTGACCCATGGTAGCAGGACCTGATCTGATACATAGTTTGGGTCTGGTGTTTCACTACAGACTGGGAGTGTAGGACGAACATTAATGCCTGTGCTCTGGTCACAGCTTTTGAATGGGACTCACCCATTGTTTCCTGTGATGGCCAGCTGTTTGCTGGAGTAAGTGGGAGAGGTCTCATTTTTAGGAAGAAGAAGAAGAAGAAGAAGAAGAAGAAGAAGAAGAAGAATTGAAGGGGGAGAAGGAGAAGAAGAATTGAAGGAGGAGAAGGAGAAGGAGAAGGAGAAGGAGAAGGAGAAGAAGAAGGAGAAGGAGAAGGAGGAGAAAGAGGAGAAGAAGGAGAAGAAGAAAGAGAAGAAAGAGAAGGAGAAGAAAGAGAAGGAGGAGAAGAAGGAGAAGGAGGAGAAGGAGAAGGAGGAGGAGAAGGAGGAGGAGGAGAAGGAGAAGAAGAAGGAGAAGGAGAAGGAGAAGAAAGCGAAGAAGGAGAAGAAGGAGAAGAAAGAGAAGGAGGAGAAGGAGAAGCAGAAGGAGGAGAAGAAGGAGGAGAAGGAGAAGGAGAAGGAGAAGAAGAAGAAGAAGGAAAATTGGAGAGTTAACAAAGCATTATGTCACGTTTTTGACAAGGAAATGAAATGTGCAACATCAATCAGACCCCGCTGAGGGAGATCAAAAGGCCCTCCACACTCCTGCATCTGGTTTTATTTGGAGAGATTTTTTCATCGTCTCTTTCCCTTTTTTTAATCTCACTCTCTTCTGACCACCACGCGATGGCCCTTCATTGTTTCTCTCTGGTCTCAGCGGCACGATGGTTCAGTGGCACGCAGGGTGAGGGGGAACCGGGGGAGACAGCGCGACCGGTTTTGTGGTGCACCTTCCCCTCGCTTTGAACGCACTGCTGCTTACCACTGTCATGCTCGCAGAACCGCGCCAGAACCCCGTCTGGAACACCCCCCAAGGACTCTCAGCCCTTCTGCCTAACCGACCTGGCGGCGTATCTGCAGCCCTTGTGTGTAGTCTAAGCCTCAGCCTGTGCAGACGTGTGCACTTCACGTGCTCGCTCACACATGCATGTTTATACGCGACTCCCACTCATCCGGTCCTTTCCATGGAAGTGCTTAGACTGGGCCCTTGCGTGCGCATGCACTTCAAAAAGGAGCCCCCTTTATTTATTTATTTGTTTATTTTTCCCAGGCTTTTAGGAATATCTCCAGAGGGGCTTTTCATACAACACAGAGCATTGTGACTCAGTGCACCCCTTTCTCCACAAGCTCTGCTACGGACCTGGGTGTTTATATCATCCTTAATATGCCTGCTCCATCCTCCCCATTTGTTTTGAGTTATTTATTTTCATACGCGGCCTTCCATCGTAATTGTTATGTATAAATAGTTTGATCGGAAACACGTGTGGCCGTGACTTCAGAGAAAACATGCAACGGGCACCATCTGAATGCGGAGACCCCAAGATACGTTTAAGAATATATGAACTCACGGCCTCTTGATTGGCTCTGTCGGTTTAAGACGCTCGGCAGAGTGACTGAACCCTATGAGCTAGAGTTTGTCCGTTTGAATCCAGCCGATTATGACCGGGAGGCATTGGTGGCGCCCGATTGGCAAAGTTTTGACCAAGCTGGGGTAGGTTAAATTGGCAGGGTTTCTCTCAGATCAATGCTAACGAGCGTCTCCTACCAGCTTCCTGGGCGCCTGCAGGCTGCCAGTACTGTTGAGAGGGACAGGCATCTTTTCAAACTGGCGCTGAACCTTTTGGGTGTCGGTTGTGTAGCCTGTAGGGCTGTGTAGACTGTAAGGCTGAGTAGACTGTAAGGCTGTGTAGCCTGACTGTAGGGCTGTGTAGACTGTAGGGTTGTGTAGCCTGACTGTAGGGCTGTGTAGACTGTAGG
>JAOYSI010002179.1:0-16313 GCA_025775065.1 Hiodon alosoides
TCTCTCTCACACACACACACACACACACACACACACACACACACACACACACACACACACACACACACACACACAGGGGTGACAAATTAAAGGAAAACCTTGCAGTGAGGGGGTGGTTCCTGGCATGGTTTTGGTCACCTTAGAGGGAAGCGTCATTACAAAGATATTCTGAGTAATCACCTTTATCCCATGGAGAAACATTTCTATCCTGATGGGAGTGGTCTCTTCAGGATGACAATGCCCCCACCCACAGGGCACGAGGGATCACTGAATGATTTGATGAGTGTGAAAATGATTTGAATCATATGCCATGACCTTTGCAGTCACCAGATCTCAACCCAATTGAACAATCCAAATTGAATTTCTTCCCTTTTGTAGAGTTCCAGATTATGTATATAATATATGTAATTTACATAGAGTATTATTAGTAACAGTCCTCTGCATGCTATCTCTACAAACTGCTCAGACTTACACTGCTACTGCGCTGAATTACACACGGCTGGCGCATAAAAACAGTTTTTAGACACCATTTCTTTGATCATCTTTCCTCAACTAAATATACTGTTCAATTACTAGATGCCTTTATTAAATGGTTAACATACTTTTTTGCATTCAGGGGATTAGCAGACATGATTAGACAATGATTTCTGGAGGAAAGGACCAACAATCTTATTTTTTATACTGGGCAATCCCCAGACCATGAGCAGCAGCCCCATCCTGAGCTATTGGTACCGCTTTGTCAAAACACTTAACGCTCAACATTAACGGCTGTCCGCTTGTCTGGGACAAGTGAAATGTCTGACCGGATAAGCAAGATTTATTTATTTATAAATAAACAGATGTGCAGTAGCTAATGTTATTTAGCTGCCCATTGACGTAGTAAGTCACTAGCTAATCGTGTATTGTTGAATCCCCTGTGTATGAGTTTTACATCAATTGCCCATTGCACCTCAGACGTGAATTCTTTTTTTTTGTCATGTACATAGTTAAGTTAAATGATTAAATGCTAAATGATTGTCAAAATATAGTGTTGTCAACACCAGAAAATCCACATTATATATTAGCTTCCTAACTTTTCCCTGCCCATCTAACAAATACATCTCCAGTAGAAATCAGGATCATTCTGAAGGAAGACGACTTCAGTTCAACCTCCTCTGGGTTTCTCTGACCTCCTCTGGGTTCTCAACAATCACTTCGCTTTCCCCCCTTCCTGAATGATTTTTAAGAGGCTTACTCTGCACAACTGAACAATATTTCATTTCAGAGTTTCAACACCGCTTCACCAGGGATGCCTCACTTGTACGTGAAGGTCTCTGTAGAGTATCCTAGAAGCGCAGCCAAGGCAGAATTTTATGCCTAAGGTACAAGGCTGGAACTTTACCCAACAGACAGGATGCCAAGTGACTGTGAGTGAGCACACAAATACACATGCATGCAATCAGCCTACGTATTCTGCCAGCAGGACGTGCAAGGAGACTGGAGCACCTCCCAGTCGACTTACTGCATACAGACACCACATACAAAACAATAACCATAAAAGTCTTCCTGGGAAGAATGCTACAGAAACACAAAGGTGCCCACTTCTACGGCATAGGTTTTCAGGATCATGACAGTGAATGGCGTTTCCCTCAGTGAATCGGGACGGAGAGCAGCAGCTCTCACTCAGGGGCACACTGCCACAACACAAATACTACAGGGCTCCCCAGTCTTGCAAAGAAATCAGTATGTTTGGCTACAGAGACTGTGCTGAAGAGAGAAACGCCATCTGCTGCATGCTTCTTCACTGGCCTACTCTCTAATACTGACTCTACTGATCTGCAGAGATGTTTCATTTCCAGCCTGTTGATACCAAATGAAAGATTTGTTCTGATCTGGAATCTTACACCACCAACAGCCTGACGGATAGTCTCTGGACAAGCCAAGAACTGCTTTGATTTAAACCTTTTCAGCACACAGTAAACCCAATACAAAATGCTACAATTTTTCCAACTAAGAGATCTAATGACGTTAATTTTGGATGCTCTGTCTAGGCGACGGAACGCTGCTTTTTTAAAACCTGTTTATATTCTTTAAAACCCCACTAGCTGTGTGATCAGTCAAAACAATATAGAGGTCCAAACCATGTTAAAGAACAGTGTAAAATCTTCACATTGAACTGTCAATATGTACTGTTACAAAGTCTAATAAATAAAACTAGTTAAAAAGAAAACATCTGAAGCATAATACAGCAAACCTACAGGAATGTTAAGATAATGGAACAAATGAAACTATCCAGCGATAGGAATTCACTTAGAGAGAATCCACCTTGCTCCACTTAAATAGATTTCCACAAAATGACCCAGTATAGTGGGAATTTCATTACATAACGTGCCTTCCAGCATAACATGACAACACGGCATTTCATTTTTTAAATTTCGAATCGCTAATCACTTCAGTTTTCTCCCCAACTTGGAATCAGCAGTTGAGCGAATTAATCTCGACATGCAGTACGAATCTGTGGTAAAGTAGTTTCCCCCGATCTGTTCCCTTTCGAGCTACCTGTCCCGTTTATACTCTGCAGGCCACATAGCCCGCACACAACAAACTCGACTCCAATTGAGTAGAGGCACATCACTCTCGGTGGAGCAGCCAGACTGCAGGCGCCCAGAAAGCCAGTAGGAGACGCTCATTAGTGACGAGCCGAGAGATGCTCTGCCGATTCAGTTCACCCCAGCTGCTGTGCTCTCGGGATTATTGGACTAGCGCCTCGATATGCTAGAGCCACTTAGGAAGGCAACAGGGCATTTTAAAGTGTGAACATTACCCGCAAACTGCTCTTTTCCACTCGTGACATTGGTCCAAGTCCGAGATGAAAAAAGTGTCACATTTGACAATGATATCCAGAAAGTGCTACAAATCTGATGAATATTTGAAGTCTACGTTGAGATGATTTTTTATCATAGGATGTTAGACTATTTATCAAAGAATAAGGTATTTAGCTTCCCATAAAGAATCTAATCAGACCGTAGTTTAACGAATACAAGGAAGTTGAACTTTAATTAACCTGAAAAAACTCGCACAAAACTATCATGTGATAGCCATTGAAAGCAAAACAACCCCATACAAGTGAAATATGTTGTTTATTGCAGTATAAGAACATAAGACCACAGCATTTCCCGCAAAACTCTTCACATCATTGGGTTACTATTGCATGGCTTTTCTCTCTCTCTCTCTCTTATCTCCAGTACACTGGCTCTTAACTTCTGGATACAATTAATCCCCATAGCAACTCTCTTGGAACATACCACTCATATAACCGGCATTCTCGGTCACAAAGTGTTTCCCAATGAGTGGTGCATTTAGAACCAGAAGCGCAGTAAATCTCGTCATGTAATTGTGAAATAAGGTATTTTTTTTAAGATAAGCTTTCACAGAATGTGAAATTACTGCCTGTATGTTACAGTAAATAATACCTGAAGTGATGCGAAGACATAATAGGCAAAAAGGCATACATGCCAGTGTGTTCCAGCAACTAAGATGGTGCTCCTTGACACAGAGACCCACTTTAGTTGTTAAGAACTTCACTTTCTATCTGGGCATGGCACGATCTGCAGATTTTTTACTTTTATATAAGCATAATTGGTTAATCTCCGACACTTAAGGAGGTTGCCAGTTATACAATATACAACTTCCAGAGCCAGAAAGTCAGAGCATTTTCTGATTTTAAAAGCCTGATCACTTTGAGCATGGGCAGACAACGGAATAAAACTTCAATCAAAACACTGACTGTTACCGTAAACCATGTTCATTATGGTAGACCATGTTCTCTTTGAGTTGACTAAAGCAACTCAACCTGGGCAACACTGGCTGCTAAATAGCGTACCTGGGAAACAGAATTTTAGCCAAAGCAACCACTGAAGTTTAGTATAGGCAATTCCATCACCATGCCCCCCCCCCCTTCTCCTTTCTTTTCTTTCACAATATAGTTTGTTTTCCAAAAATCTAATACTCGTAAAGTTTAGACATTAATCTCCACCCCAGACTGGCCCCCAACCATTTCGCCTAACTAAGAAGCTCTATCTCATCTCATCAAACAAACCCTCACATGTGATCTTGGAGGGAATCCCGTTGTTTTGACTAAGCTGCATATGTGCCAGCTCCCAAACGCTGGCTAAACTAACCGTGGAGTGGAATGGTTGACCCAGCTTTTCTTCCCTTTTTTTTTCCCGTTAGTAGCTATTTTTGACTTAATTAAGATATTCACAGGCTCATTGCTATTTTTAACATGCAGGTCTCTTCACGCATATTTGCACTACCTTACAGAGAAAAAAGGGTTGCTCTATCGTTTACCTTGTCTACCGCTGAGATGCTGAGAATGGTATGGAACATCTCAAACTTCCAGTTTATGTAGTCTCTATTATCGGATAGAAAATAAAAAACAGATGGATTAAATTATTAAATATACAAAGGAAAGAGATTTTACATTAAAGTATGAATACAACATTTAACCAATATGCTTCCTCTTTATAATAGTTTGAATGTAATATATGTATACCACTAGAAATGCTCCAAGCCATTACTGCATATTGAGTTAATCCTCCTGGTGCGATTTGACAAGACCCATGGGGATAAAAGATCATTATAATTAATAGTTACTCTGAGGCTGCATTAAAATGGTCTTAAAGAAGAAGAAAAAAACAACCTTTGGGCCAGTCAACAGTTTAGAAGGATTTTTCTTTTAATTCATTATAAAAAATGAAAGCTCTTCAAAGCTATGCCCACAGGGAATATTAGGTTATACACACAACAATGGCAACTTTTAAGAATTCATGTCTAAACCTAACATTATGAAGAAGAAAAAATCTCCCAAAATGTACGTTTAAATCAATAGGAATATTATTTCAGGAAATTTGAGAACAATATAAATGCCTTTAGGTGAAAGAGATTTTCATTGGGTGTAATTTTAAACTTCTGAGAAAGATATTACTCTGTACAGTTACCACTGCTTGTGCTCAGAGTGGCGGGGAATGTACTGTTGTTGACAGATGGGTGGGCCATAGGCATTAATCTAAGAACTATGAAAAATTCAACTTTTTTGTTTTCCGGATGTCACACTGTTCCTAATGCTAGTTATCCTGACTAAAAAACTGCATAAGCTGGCTCTAAATAAATGTTCTCCACAAAGTAAGTTGTTGAAGCATTGGACTTGAATTCTTAAAATATAATGTCTGCTGCTATAGTCTGCTTCACTCTTTTACCATGAATTGAACCATTAACAATTAAATGTTACAACAAGCTGGCTATCTGGATGAAAATCCTGACCCACAGCGGTAGAAAAGTACACCTACACTACATGGCTCAAAGTATCTGGACACCCCTTCTAATGAGTAAATTCTACTACTTCTGCCTAAGATCATCATAAACAATGCAATGCATTGCTGGAGTGGAATAAAGCTTGGACTCTGGAGCAAATCTGGGTTTGGCAGATGCCTGCCCAAATGCATAGTGCCAACTGTAAAGTTTGGAGGAGGAGGAATAATGGTCTGGGGCTGTCATGGTTCTGGCTAGGCCCCTTAGTCCCAGTGAAGGGAAATCTTAATGATACTGATATTCTAGACTTTGTGAAAATAGTTTAGGGAAGGCCCTTTCTTGTTTCAGCATGACAATGCCCCATCCACAAAGTGGCCTGCACAGAGCCGACCTCAACCCAATCAACCCTCACCAATATTTATGCCCATGATTTTGGAATGAGATGTTTGACAAGAAGGTGTCCACATACTATTGGCCATGTAGTGAACGATCAGTTTTTGCAAGGCATTAGCGAGTCACTGTGGTGAATTGCAAGGAAATTAAGTATGGTAAAATGAAACCCAGTCATTCTCTGCTTTTAAATGCAATTATTCATTTACCATTTTCCCCACTTCGTTTTGTATATTTAAATGCATCATTGACTATTTGCTTAATTGCTGAAAACCGAAAATGTGTTAATACTTTGTTGTGGTAGGTTTTTTGTATTTTCGGTTTAGTGAACAGCAGTTAGCAATCAAGAATGGCTGTGAAATCATTATTGGAAAAACAAGCAGGCAACATATAGTAAGGCCATCAACATTACACATGAGCTAGACGGTCACACACGGGTCCAGTCACTAACGATGCCATAGCATAGAGAGATCGCAGCGGACTTGAGCAACCACCAATGGAGCAAGCTGCCCTTCAGTGAGGATTTACCTGATGGCAAGTGCAACTCTGATGAGCAATGTATGTTAATTGTGTAGAACAGACCAAGTGCCTACAAGAGAACACAAGCCCTCTTTCAGGTCCTAAAGGAACAAACATCGCTGTTGGAGCTTAAGTACAAATTACATGTGTGTGCTGACAAATGCATGCTCCTAATCATAATACAGAAGTAATTATCAGATGGAAACATATTTTAATATATATTTTAATGTTGCGGGTTAAGATACAAACTTGACAAAAAACCGTAAAACAACAGCTTTTAACCTCCAGATTAGGAGACAAGAAGCAGAGCAGAGCTCCTCCTTCCACCTGGACCTGTAGCCGAATTCAGCCCTTCGGCCCTGGTGGCCTTAATCAAAGTGTTCTTAAAACGGAACTTTTAACATGGCCCTATCCTTTTTATTTTCCTACAGTTAAACTTAAAGGATGTCACAAACAAGATAAACAAGCATTTAATAAAGGAAAAAAACATCCACTGATAATTTTGCTCATCTTATATGATTTTCAGTCAGACAGCAGCTGTTTTCATGGTTTTCCACTTGCAAATAGCTACTTAGCTTACATTTGCCTAACTGGAGTATCATCTAGCCATGGCTGGGCTTCCTTGTATAAAAAATATAAATGCTGTACATCACAAAATTTCCAAATCAATAATTATTTAAGAAGTATATGGATAACAATGATAATGACAAAGTGTTGCTATTTACACCCCAGGAGAAAAAGGGCTCTGGGGATGATCATGACTTCTAATAATGTAAAGGCTATATATTTGCTTTTTCCTTGATCCTACACTTGATTTCACTGCATTATACTAACTCATCTTAATTCTATAAAGAGGGCATATCGTCACTATCGACGGTTAACCCTGTTCTTTACCATTCCAGGATGACCCTCACAGTGTGATATACACAAGCTACAAAGTGGAGGCTGTGCAGAAATGTGCGGGGATAGAACTCTGGGCTAGGCCACTGGCCATATTTCATTATTTATTAAAATATTTATTAGAAATGGCAGAACTACAGCTGTCGGTACTCCAAACTGTTGATGTGTTATGCATTTTACAGAATTGTTTGTTTAATCCTTTAAGGATGCTGTGTTTTTGCATCATAGGCTTATAAAAATGTTTTTATCAGAGCCAGTGATTGTTTTGAAAGTGAAAGAAAGGTAAAAGCACTGACGGTAGTGGAATGAACAGAAGCAGCCACAGTAGGAATAGTAGCATGTCCAAAAAAAAATAATACACAAATACTATGCCAGTACATTGTACAAAATAACCCCGTATTGAACAGTATTCTGGCATCCCACAACTTGTTGTGTACAGCTATAAAAGTGGATTCAGCCAGCCAACTTGTTGCTGTATGGTTTAAAAGCAGATTCGGCCCACCAACTAATGTATGGTTTAAAAGCGGATTCAACCAGCCAACCTGTTGTGTACAGCTATTAAAGTGGATTCGGCCAGCCAACTTGTTGTGTATGGTTGAATAGCGGATTCGGCCAGCCAACTTGTTGGGTGCAGTTTAAAATCCGGATTTGGCCAGCAAACTTGTTGCGTACGGTTTAATAGCGGATTCGGCCAGTCAACTTGTTGTGTATGGTTGAATAGCGGATTCGGCCAGTCAACTTGTTGGGTGCAGTTTAATAGCGGATTCGGCCAGCCAACTTGTTGTGTACGGTTTGATAGCGGATTCGGCCAGCCAACTTGTTGTATATGGTTTAATAGCGGATTCGGCCAGCCAACTTGTTGTGTATGGTTTAATAGCGGATTCAGCCAGCCAACTTGTTGTGTACGGTTTAATAGCGGATTCGGCCAGCCAACTTGTTGAGTGCAGTTTGAAAGTGGATTCGCCCGGCCAACTTCTTGTGTGCAGTTTAAAAGTAAAACGCCTGCTAGGAAAGATTGAACAGGTAAGATATTCCACTGGCAACTGGCTTAATGTAATGTCTGATCTTTGTATTAGGATAAAAACATGATATGCCAAAATCCCCAAGGCCAGCTGCTTGAAGTTGTGGTGAATATTTAGCTAGAAAGTGAGAAAAATTTGGCTCGAGTAAGCACAGATACAATAGGCATATTTCAGGGTTCAGAGAATAAATAGAAAAAGGAAGAAGAAATAAATGGAAACCAAAGAGTAAAAGGCTAATTAATGTGACTGCAGATGCATGTATAAGCCTGAGCCACCTCCAGTTTGGCATCATGAGCCAGTTTGGCAGCAAGGGGAGAGATCAGTGACTGTGCCTGGGGTCTGAATGTTTGTGCACTTTTGGCAAGCACTTCAATGGCAAGACTGTGGAATTCACTAACATTTCACTAAGAACCGTAAACAGTAGGGATGGGAATTACAAACGTATGAGCTCTGACAAAATATTAAACGATTAAAAATATGCTAATTGTTTCTTATTTGTGTACTTATTTTATACACTTATTATGATTTCTTTAGTTATATATCGTTAACCCCCTTTCAGATATGGTCTTTATTGCCGGATGAAATAATGGTTTTTCTTGAGCCAATTAAAATAGCACAGGTTTTGGTAAGACCAATCAAAGTTATTGAAACCGCATGTCTCTGGGTAAAAACTCATTCATTCATCTGGAGATCATGATCAGCAGCCCAGGCTTTGCCAGGAGTAAAATGGTTTGTTAATGGACAGTCAAATGTATACTTTTAAATGCAGCTTATGTATCTGTTTCACCAGCTGTATAACATCTGCTTTAACTGCAGAGAACTTGCAGGTGCAGCCTGAAAATATCAAACCAGGATTATGTACTACTTTTTTTGTTTTAGAAATTTTTACTTGTAATTTAGCAAAAAACAATGTAATTTTTCTTTCAAATTAACCTTCAGAAAACTTCTAGTAGTTCCGTTTGTAGGCCTGTATAGCTTTCTATTGAGTACAAAAATTATTTAATCTGATGATATGTTAAAAAAAATTTTTTTTTTTTATAGTGGAGTATAAATGTTTAAAAAACCATCACTATGAATGCAATGAAAATAGTATGTTTGTACATCAAAATATGGTTTTAATTTTGAATATTCTTACAGCAAAAAGCATAAAAAAATGAAAGGGAGCATCCGGTCTCATTGAAAACCGTTGGCCAGGATACCATAGCTAGATGCCTGTACGAATCATTCATAACTCCCTTAGAGAGCGATCTGGCCTAACCAGTCATCCTTTAGAGATCTCACGTCTGCGCAGGTGGAAGATTGTGATGTGTTCCGACCAGTCATCTTTTACTGTGTCTGCACATGTGGAGACAGCCCAAGGAACTATACCCGAGTCAATCGCAAATCATGGGACAGTGATGCCTGCGTCTTGTAGCCCTAACCCACTTTTGCTTAACACAGAAACTGTCTCAGAAATGGGATAGCGCCTAGTAATAGGCTATGCCAGTTCCATAATGGTTCCAAATTTTTTTAAATGGCCTGGACTACATGTTGTCTCCTGGGAGACACCCTCCCTGTTTTCCATCTCCCATGGCTCTCACGATCATAAGATCTTAGAGCACCTGCAAGACTGTTTAGAGTGGCACCAGTGACATAAGTTATCAACTTAACCGGTCATGGCATCTATGCCAGGCAGTGGCCCAACACCAACACCCGACTGAGTGATATTCTGTGGATTTACTTTTTTAGTCCACTATCTCCGACTGCTCCACGATTTCTCCTGCTTATGTTTCAGAGCACTTATGTTGCAATCCCAGCACCTAGAATGTGTTGCGTGCCTTACAAGGAGGACAGAATTTCCCTTTAATCAAACACATTGGACTGATACAAATCTGAATAAACATTTGAGAACGGGAGTCTGTGTGTGTACAGTGTATTTGTCAGGTTGTTTTGTCTGAGTCTTGTCAAAGCTGGTCTGAAGTGCCATCAAATATGCAGGGGTGTTTCGCTAAATCCTCTTGCGATACTCAGGTGTAGGCCCTCAGGCTTTGGGTATTCAGCTGGGAAGGAAAGAACTACCTGTGTTCAACTCAGCAAGAGCTATCTGCCAAAAATAACTTATTAATATAATATGCTTACAAATGTGTGCTTTGGATACTCGCCATGATAAAGCACCTGCATCTCCAACAAAACGTTCAGGGGGAAAAAGAAAAGAAGAACGGAAGACTGCATTAAAATGATATCCAGTGAATGGATAAAGAAAACCTGTTTCATCCACATTTTTGTTAGAGGAGCCTGGGGCCTCCCGAGTGGCTGAGCACAAACTGAGCCCTATTAACTAGATTTTGGAATCATTAGCCAAATTTGAAACACGAGAGTACAGCTACAGTTTATAATTGGCAGGGCTTCTCTCAGCTCGTCGCTAACAAGCATCTCCTTCCGGCTTCTCGGGAGCCTGCAGAAGGGCAGTGCCGCCGAGAGAGACGTGCCTCTCCCCCAATCGGCACTGAACCTCTGGTGCAGGCTGAGTAGCTTGCAGAATGAAAAAGAGATGGGCGGCTGGGTGGTGACAAGATCCGGAGGAGACAAGTTCTACTTCCTCACCCTCCTTCCTTGTGGTGGTGGGAGTCGTGGTGACAAGCCGAGGCGACTCCAAATTGTGGGGAAAAATTTTAAACATAAAAATGAATTAATTTTATAAAGCCTGGGAACGGCAGTGCTTGTAGGGATTTAGACATTTGTGTCATGCATAATTACATAATCACATACTGCAGAGGACTGAGGAAAAGCTACGTTCTACTTTCTGATTTTAAATCATTCCTCGATATATCTCTTGAGATCCAACGTCACAGCATCTGACGACACGAACATAGAGACATAGAGAGTTCCTCGGTGGTTTTCAGTTCTAACTAAGGCCTTCCCTCATTCATTGTGTAAAAAGGGGCCATTGTCATATAAGCTTTTAATCCTTTCTTTGCTCATGCTTAATTTAGCACATATTTTTAGCGATGCTGAGTAAAAATCCAGTTGTAGTGTAACGCTGTGTTGCATACTTTTATCCTCATATCTGGCCTTGTCTAATATCTGAATATTTTGCTTTCTCGACAAATAGAGCCATTTTTCTGTTTTGAGTTATGAGGTACAGTAAAATGAATCTAACACACAAAAACACACTTTCAACAAGAGACACAACAACGTAAACATTACACAGTATTGGTTTTAAAATAGCCAACATGTTCCCTTTCAACAATACCACCTTTCTTTCATCTTTCTGAAAACCTTTCAGAAACTAACTACTAACGAAAAAACAAGTGTTTACACACACAATTTTGCATCAGGCACGGGGAGAGCAGATGGGAGTTTCTCAACATTTTCATTTAGTAAACAAGTTTGAGTATTTCTGCTATGCGGATATTTTTGGGCCGCTACAATTTATTAAAGACGCTTCTTTTAAAAGCGACATAAAAAACGTCTGCGGCATTTACACCTCTCGGTATAACGACAGCAAAAATAATTTACATGGCATATAAATAGCATCATGATGTAATTTTTGTCAAATAACCCCGCATCATGTCTCCGACTAAAATTGGAATTTCACTTAGCTACAGCTGTTAAGAATAAGGCCAGGGTGAACTGTGGCTGTTTTCTCCTTCCTGGCAGACGAGCACTTTGTTTCTTAAATTTCTGGCAGACACAAAAAGGGCCCTGTCGTCATGTGACAGACGTGTCTGGACATGTCCCGTCTGCCTTGCCGTGCCACCCCTAAAGTAAAGCTGTCACATTCTAAAAGTGGAGAGGGACGTGGATCAAATGGCCAGCCCATCCCGGTGTTTACCCTGACGGGGATAAGAGACGGAAGGGGTTGGTGAAAGGGCGACACTCTGTCTTGGTCTGACACCGCCAGATGAGGAAAAAGCCACCTGCTGAGAGCACATTAAAATAAACGAGGAAGTCAGGTGAATATGGATGAGAAGGCTTTCCGCCAGTTATTGGAGCGGGGAAAGTCTGGGTGGGCATGATTTATGTCAAAGCAGCCCCCAGCTCCTAAAATGACAGCAGTAATTTGAGGAAGCGACAGAACAGCAAAGGCACTACAACACTCTGCTCGGATCTGTGGAAAATGTTCAAAAGAGGAACTCAGTTTAAAATGATCTGGCACCATATAAATGTGTCAATACTTTTAACTACAAACAGTTTTGAAGCCCCTGTCCCTTTCACAGTGGAAATTCAGAAATAATACTTGTGTAAACAAAAGAAAGTTTATACAGTTCACCACTAGTATATAAAATAGGTACTCCTTGCTAATTAAAACTTTTGTTGCAGTTTATTTCTCTCACGAGCAGACTGATGGCACGGGTTTAGTTTTGTTATAAACTGACACCACCCAGGGGACCCGCTGGTCCCTGCCTCACTACCCCATCATTCTTTAACAGCCAAGCCACAAGTCAATAGGTTAGAGTGCCAGCTGAGAGTGGCGTGCGCCCACTTGTTGATCGTATGAAAGGGAATTTGGGGACGGAGCGGTCCGTTTATGTGCAAGAATGACTGGGCGTCAATGGAGCCTGGAGTGCGGAAGTCACGAGAGCGTCTGGACTGTATGAGTGACAGAGTGCATCTGGAGTGTGGGAGTCAGCGAGCGCGTCTGGAGTGTATGAGTGACAGAGTGCATCTGGAGTGTATGAGTGACAGAGGGCATCTGGAGTGTGGGAGTCAGCAAGCGCTTCTGTAGTGCGGGAGTCAGCGAGCGTGTCTGGAGTGCGGGAGTCAGCGAGTGCTTCTGGAGCGCAGGAGTCAGCGAGCGCTTCTGGAGCGTGGGAGTCAGCGAGCGTGGTAGTCAGCGAGCGTCTCTGGAGTGCGGCACTATGGGAACACTCAGGGAGCAGGCTGTTTAGCTCTAACGAGCAGCGTCTCAACTCGAGTTTAATGTTAGTCAGATCTAAAGAGATATGAGGACAACAGATACGGGGAGCAAAATACTGCCATAGTGTCCATAATGAGGAACCAGGAGCTCAAGAGTAATATGTTTGTGAAAAACAGATCTTAATACATACAAAAAGAAAATGAAGAAAGGAGATTTAAATGGACTACTAGGACACTAGTAGGAGAGGATTTTTCGCACCTGCAATGGAGTGAGGTGCCCAGTCTGAAGAGAAGAGCAAGCGGATTCAGCTCCTCGCAGCCTGGAGGTTCCTCCTGCCGGTCACATGTGCGTTGGCAATAGGGAGAGCCTGTCCTTCGACACTGCTGCCAAAGTGGGCGGAGCCCAAACAAACAGCCCTGTTGTTTAGGCGGACAGGCACAAACTGACTGGACATGCAGGAGGACATGGGCGCAGAGCCCAGCACTGGTGCTCACAGCGCTGCAGGTCACAGCACTGCATCTTATAAGGCTGATGACATCTAATACTATGTGGCAAACTTTTATTTTTAATTTCTGTTCAAATCCCCTAAAATACAAAAAAAAAAAAAAATGAACGGGGTATTTGAAACTTTTACAATCAAGCATTTATCCCCTCATTTCCAAGACGCAAAATGATCCAGAGGTTAGGAAAACTGCAGATGCGCTGCCAGTTGTTTAGGCCTGAGATCTGGCTCAAGCGCTCCTGTGAGCACAACCAGTGCTTTTGATGTTTTTCACACGGCCCAGGGGACCAGTCCATCAGCATGTACAATTATGAAAAGGGTACCACGGTAACGATAAAAAATTCCAGCACCGCAACCTCAGTGAGCAGCAAAAAGCAAGATGCTTGAAAACCGGAAGGTAAGACCAGGGCCCGGGTGTCCAGGCTTGATGGCTAGGAAGATGATTGACGACCAGCGATTTACCATGGGATATTGAGTTTACGGTGAAGCCCATAAACATGTCAGCCCCCTTGCCCCGCTTCCTCCAAACAGCACACGCCTTTGTTCATCGGCGGTTATGTCAATTTCAATGGGTGGCCCTGACTGTCACATGGCGGAAACTACAAAGGCAGACGGCAATGACTGTGCCACAAGGTGAACAAGGCCTTCAGAGTGAAGCGTGCCGACGGGGAGACGGCTGCCCAGCACGGGTCATCAGGGTCCACAGCCAGCAGCCCAGATGGGATACCGCTCTCAAACTCGTCAGCACGGTACCTACAGCACCCCCCAGTGAAAACCCACGAAACTCTTTACATGGCTTAGAGTATGTGTGCAAGTGAGAACTTACAAGCTCAGACACCATCTCTAAAAAAGCACACGATTAAGATTATCCCTACTTATAGACTTACACAAGGTTCCAAGAATAATGTTCATCTTTCTCTTTTTTCCTATACACAATTAAATATTTTTCTTAAAAAACGTTTTAAACGGGGCATTGTTTCCATACCATTAAGAACAAATTTTAATGTAATTCCTGGAGAGACAAAAATAATCCAAAAAGGTGGGTGGGGGAGATGACATTGGTCATCATCTTAATATTAGCGCTGTTATGTCACTGAGAAGCTGCCTTCCCCAGCCAGTTTCTGGCTACTCAGTATGGCGCAAAAAAAAAGTGGCTTAAGTAGTATATCGACCTCTACAGACGAATGTACGCCAGCCTTACACGCAACACTATGTTGATTTTTTTTTTTTTTGTTTGGACGGGAGTTCAATTTTAAAACCTACTAACTGTTCCCTCCTCCTAAACGTTTTCCTCGTCTGTGGTTAGCAGCCGCTAAAAGTAACAAAACTGGTGTAAATTATACCACTGTTGATCCTTGGTCATGGTGTGCTTATCTCCTACAAATATTTTTTTGACCTTCTCCCCCCCCCCCTCCTTTTACAGAAGCGTCCTGAAATGGGACCATAACATATTTCAGTATTTACGAAATGGGCAGCACGAAAATGCAAGTCTGCTATGCTCAACATGTAATTAAGTCTGAATAGACAAATTATTCCTGTCTACCTCTCCCAAGCATCTACCACAAAGCCATTGTTTTTTCATCTTTGGCTGGAAGAGGTGCGGCGAGACTTGGGGAGAACAGAGAAAGAAAAGGGTGAAATCACACCTTGTACTGGATTTATCACATACATACAGTTAAGTGCATTGACCCAGACCATCCCTCGTGAGTAAAAACAAAGACAAATATCTGAATCTGTGGAAACGCATTCTGGTCAGCTGCTACACTTGTGTTTATATAGTAAATACCAAGGAAAGTTCAACTTGTCCTTGGTATTTACTATATTAAAAAATCTAGTTTTGGTTTTGAGGTATGTACAATATGACTAGAGAATTTACGTCTGTACAATTCTTTCTCGACATTCAGACATAAATTCTTGTTTTTAAATTTTTATGAAATTTAAGCAATAAAGTATAAAACTCTCATGTTAGAAAAAAAGGATCAATGCTCAGGAGGGTACGTTTTCGTGCAGTTATTGAACGTAACAACAGAAACTAGCAGAAGGCTTTAAAGTAAAGTCTGAACATAAGGTCTGGACAGGCTATTTTTATTAGAAAGTGGTGGGTTGATAAATGGGCCATCAGTTAGAGTGATCTTCACAAAGTTCCAGCAGTAAGAACATCTGTCCACAGTGTTTGTGTTGTCATCCGCTCATTTACAGTATACAGCATATTTTAAATAGTGATTAGCTCATATTTAGTGCTAGTGTTTACCAGCTGCATGTAATTTTTTTAACCCTGTGCAAAATATAGTTTAATGATTTACAACTGTTAAAAGTTATAATTAAAAGATTAGAAATGGTAAACAATAATCAGAACGTTTTTCTAAGGATAAACATTCATATATTAATGCTAACAAACCTTGGTCAAATGCAAAAAGCCTTTTGGTTTTAATTACCTTTTGGGTTTCTAAGCCATCTTACCTTTTGATCATTAGACTCTTTCCATACTTTCCAGGTTTCCATGCCACACACAATCTTTCCTTTCTCTGTCACAAGAGGTGAACTCCGACACACCTTCATTCACACATAGTCTAATGCACATTCAATAAGTATGCAGACAGCTATGCAAACTAACTTGCTTACTTTCATGTGCATGCATGCCCCCACACAAACACACACACTCACCTGCTCATACTCATACACACGCACGCTTACACACACACACACACACACACACACACACTCTCTCACAGGTACACACACTCACCTGCTCATATTCATACACACGCACGCACGCTTACACACACACACACACACACACACACACACACACACACACACACACACACACACACACACACACACACACACA
>JAOYSI010002180.1:0-16312 GCA_025775065.1 Hiodon alosoides
CCCCCCCCCCCCCCCGGCCGGGGTTAACTCGTTGCGTACCCAGGAAAGTGGGGAAATAAGACAGGAGACTGCAAGGGGATCTATTGGCATTAACAAGACAAAAGAAAAACCACAAGCATGGATGCTGATTTAAAAAAAAAATCAAATGAAACTTATCAGAAATACTTTATTGATCCCCGAGGGGGAATTCTTAATATGAACTCTGGATAGCAGATAAACGAGCCATGTGATGGTAACATGCATTTGAGGTCGAGGAATCGAGGAATGCGTAAACCTTACTTTTATTGCAGGGCAAAAAGGCAATATATTATACGTACACTCCTGCTTGCATCAAAACTAAATGACATGGTAGGAAACTCTTAGATAAGCATCCTCTCGTGAGATCGTTTACAAGTTGGAGCTCTATGCCTCTGTGTGCAATCTTCAGCAATTAAAATGAAGACGGCTTACTATACAGATTACGCGTAAGGCTCTGCTGCCAATCGGGAGAGCTCAGAGTAGCTATTTATCACTCCCAGGGTAAAGAAGTTCCAGCTTGATGTGGACACCTGTTCTAGTGAATGTGTTATTGAGATGGATCTGCACACCAAGTAATTCACTTTTTCCGCTCGTACGTTCCATGACACCAAAATACTTATTTTGCTCTCTTTCGGAGTTTTGCGTATATTTTGAGCCTCTTGTAAGGTGTTTTTAAAAGTAGTATGGTTTATCATCTGTGCAATCATTTTGTAATGACTCAATAATGGCTTTGCTTGTTAGAAAACCAACAGGGGATTATGCAGGTTGCACCTGGAGCACACAACGGCAACAGCCACAGCAGACGAAATGATAAATGCAGAGATAAGTTGCGTATTATGTTGTCTGCTTCTCTGTGATCAATTTATAAGCATTAAGCTTAGAACCAGAAAAAAAAATAGTGTTTCACATAGAATATAATTCAAACAGTAAAAAGCGTGTTAATGAAACTTGAAACGGTGGAAAGCCTAACTCCCCAAGGCCACTCGGGAGGTAAGTGTTAGCATGACAGGGTCAGCCCGAGAGTAACACTGTGGCAGAGACTGAATTGTGTTCGACATGGGAGTGCTGAGACCAGTCCAATAAGTTATTTGCGCTAAGCATTTCTTTCCTGTTAGTGATTGTACAACGAATGGGCTGCTATTGGGGGTCTAATGTGAAGCGTGTGGCAGGTGTGAAGAGGAAACTGATGAAAGGAAAACTGATTGTCATGGTGGATTCCTTTGGTGCGTGTTAAGCCTCTTACATCTCTCACATCTGTCTGACAGGTTAACAGATTACGGTCCCCAAACAGATGGAAGCCTACCGTCAGAAGGCAACCGCCGAGGAACTCCATCAACGTAGTCAGAGACATGTGAAATCTCGATTTATTTTCAGACTGCATATTAATTTAGCGGCAGACATCTTGGAACGGCAAACGGATGGATATCAAACCGGGCCCTGGGCTTTGCGCTAAGCGCCGATTTTAATTCCCCCGTCGCTGAACGGAACGGACCGCTAACGGTTGAAACGAGGGGGCGTAGATGGCATTAGAGGACAGAGGTGAATTGTTCCAACTCCGCTGAATACAAATGACTTCTTCTACCCGAGCGCCATGGCTTTTGCATCTGCAAGCCCCGCAGTGTTCAAGTTACGAAGTTCCTTTCAGCACCTGGGCACGCTCAATGCCAAAACAAACCCATTGAGGACAACAGGGAGGGTTTGATATTCTCACTCAGTCCACGCTTTGTATTTCCGTTGGGAAGCAAAGCCTACAGCCTAACCAAAGCAGCCTTTTGAGTGAATGTGAAAATAAATTCTAAGAAATGCTGAGAAACCACATCAAAGTAAAAGTTTACTGAATCAATTACCGCAAACATTCACATTAATCAAAGTCATGAAATGAACATGTTAATCTATGCACAGCACTGCGGCATGCAATCTGTAGACCTCTGTAGGACATGCAATCTGTTGACCTCTGTAGGACATGCAATCTGTAGACCTCTGTAGGACATGCACTAAGGAGGTGGCAGGGATTTCCATGATCCAGTCTGACAAGCATCACTTCTCTTATGTTAAGATTGCTAGGGGATCAAATGCCTGTCCTTCTCCATTAGATTACACAAAACCTAGCCACATTTTGTCACTCCACAGCAGTTGTACAACAACTTTATGGCTGTCATCTAGAAAAAATTAAGAAATGTCATGTTAATATCACCAGCAAAAATATTTTGAGGATATGTGGATATATAGAGGCACATGAGGATATACCTATACATAAAGTCTAGAGTCAATGTATTTGACTGAACAGTTTATCGGAGTAAAAGGGCGCACAAACTGTTATGATGCAAAACAAATAAATCAAATAAAACATGAATAAATTCTGAAAACGAAACACCGGTCCCTGGGGCACAAATATATATATATATATATATATGTAATATTATTTGAAGGCGAAGAAGGTGGTCTCAGTTTAGTCACAGCTGTTGAGCTACATAGGAGACTGCCACACCACGGGTCATCGCGCCGGTATGGCACCGAAGGCGGGCGATCATTAATATGATAATGTGTTTACCAGCTTCAAGCCATTTCCCCCCCTCTTATCGGATGGCAGCTATTTCTGAAGTCGACAGATTAAGGAAATAAACAACGCGCAGTGAGGCCCTAGTGCTCCCCGGAGAATGCAGCAGTTGTGTTCAAGCACGCCACGAGACGTACAGCAGAGCTCCACAGAGACAGCCGCCCGAGACGTGTTTCCAGAGAGAACTCAAAGTGGTGCTCTTGTGTTTACCAAAGCTAGACTCGTTAAACACAGCCTATATTGTTTAGTCTGTGTGGGCTACATTGGCTCATTCTTGGTTTTATTGCTAGAGTCCCTCCAGAACATTATCTTTCCACTATTACTCCTATACAAGTCAGTGGTTAAAACTGAAAACAAACCCTGGTATTATAGAGAAATTCTTATGAGGAAATGGACTGGGTTAAGATAATAAACACAGAGACAGATCGACAAATATAGACATTCAAGCTATAACGTTCACTTTGCATTTGTTGGAAGAAATATTTATACATAAAATGTGTCTAGTTCCGCTATGATCATGCTTGTACAAAACGTGAAAAAAGAAGGAACTGCAATGGACTTTTGCATTTAAATAAACCACAAAAGAAAGAAATGTCACTGTGGTTAGACTGTCTTACTCATAGGATAACTGCATTATCGAAAGGGAAACTAACCACACACAATGTTAAGTATTAGCTCCGTAAAGTTCAGTGTGACACTTTATCTTCAAACCGTGAACTTTAACATTTCATCGAATAACAAATAAAACAGATAAAACAAAATGTAATGGAAAAGTTGTAGTCAGACCATAGGAATCATATGACTCTACCAACAGTCATCAGCTTAGTAAATTTCACTTTCCATAATAGAAAGACTGTCTTGGTGATACATTCTAAACCTTTATACCTTTTTTTACAGATTTTCCATAGCAGATGTCAGACGCCATTTTCGATGAAAGGGGGAGTACTGTGTGAACTGTTGCAGTGTCCCTTCTCACAATCAAGAAGCTATGAGCTGTCGTCTCTCGCAGAATGCAAGTTTACATCTGTTTTACTGGGAAGAGGCAAACATGAAGCAACTTAATCAGAGGCAGCCAAGCAGAAATTCTAAGATTTAGACTTCCCATTGCTGATTGTGGTACTCCAGTCAGACGGTGCTGACCGACATAGCTACGTAGCAGCTAAACGCAGTTCACCTCCACGGCCACAAGGGCAGTATCTACACAGCATGTCCAACCCCCAGTTGGTCTTACAGTTCAGTGACCTCTGTGTCTGACCCATTTAACTGTCGGTGAAGAGGGGAGCTTTACCAAATGGAAAGGTACTGGAAAGGTCTAAAGTTGAACAGAAGGAAATGTTCTGCAATGTATCTATATCTGATTTGCCATAATTCTCAAAGAGGAAACAGAATGTAAACAGAAATTGTAATACAGGACATAACATCATCAAGCAAAGGAAGGAATGTAAAGCCCTGTATTGTTTTTGTTTCTCTTTTTCCCAGAGTTTTGTGTATCCGCCGGCAAATGCCATCTAGCTAAAACCGCTTGGTAGCGGTGTTTTGCTAATACCAGGTCCCTTCCAGCAGTGCGTGTGCGTACCGTGGACGTCACCGCTGGGCAGTAACATAAGGTCAACTTGAAACAGTACAATGTCACAGAAAATGTGTCAACATGCATACACAGCTGGGAGAGTTAAGGGGAGAAATTTCAGCAACAGTATGTGACGAACGGTAGCTGGCAAAAATGAAAAACGAAATCCTTAACTTTTCTTTTTTGTAATAAAATCTTACCTTTCTGATTAAAGATCAAAATGAAATGTACTGGTTTTCAGAAGGGGAGTGAAATTTAATTCTTAGATACAATATTCTTTTAGAGGATAACAACCTAGCCTTTTTTCATTATGAATGTTGAAATGAATAACAAAGCTATATTGGTATTTGCAAACTCAGAAATTTGCCATTTGCGCGCACACACACACACACACACACACACACACACACACACACACTCACACGCACATGCACACGCACACAAACCCAACACAAGCTCAAACAGAAACACACACACAAACAGGCACCCAAATTAAACAGGGAAAATACTTTTCCGACAATATGAACCATTTGTATCAAAGAGATGAAGGCTTGGTTTTAATGAACTGGCGATGTTAAAATTGTGATGTGTTCAAAGTGCTATCTGTTGATGTGACATGAAATGGCCTCCTGCCAGGTGAAATGCAGCAAGGGAATAGGGATATAATTTACTGAGGCTGGGAAAAGAAAATCATTTCACTGGCCCGCAGACAACAAGCACATGACAAATCCTGCTGAAAAAGAAAATATCCACAAGGCTTTGCATAGAGGAAATACTTAGCATCATGCAATCAAAAGGGCCCGCAATAATCTAGGTCATCATAACAATAAATCTTACTGTTCATATAAAAACAATGTCCCACTTAAAAGAGGGGTGGTTTCGGAGCAATTTCCAGATCGCTCCCTCCAACATTAAGAGGTCTGTATTTTATCCATTTTACATAGACTATCTACTTTATCCCCTTCCATTTCTTCAATTTATTCTGCAGAAGCATTTACATGCTGTCTCAGAGGTTTTGACTACAATATTTCAGTTATTTATTTTTTTAAATCAACATGGACGTCTTTTACAATGACTGCCTTACTCTCTACAGGGATTGATTTTGGCACTGTTCCTTCCAAACACTCAGGAACAGAGATACGTGCCAATACATACACAAGAATGTCAAAGTCAAGTGCCAGCTATGGTATAATAAATAAATAAGAGCAATGAATACAGGTATGTGTAACATCTGACCAGATCCGGGAATTTTGGCTGACTTGCTGGACGTCTCGGGAAAAACTAGAGCTTTATCTACAGAAGGTGCTATGAAGCTTTCAAAAACAATGATTAACTTTAAAGTTAAACATACCTTTCGTCCACGGATGACTGAATTCTCCCTACAGTGTTTGTTCTTAGACAAGAGAACACCTCTCGATACTTTTATGGGGTCCTGGGAGGCCAGCTTTTTACTACTTGCCATGAGTACCCCAGACTTACTACACATAAAAGTGCAGTGAAGGACAGTGGTAGGTGAGGAAGGAGAGTGTGCACTCTAAAAAAATCTTGACAGGACAATGGAATTATAGTCATCTGTCGACAAAAGCACCCCGCTCCCCCACACACACCAGGTTGGAGATAGGTCAAGGGAAAACATCACATCAGCCAGTAGATCAGAAGATGGTAGATGTAGGGTTGTAGGGCATCAGTGCGGTTTGGTGTTAAACTTCTCCAAGTCGTTCAAGCAACAAGCTGACATTCTGCACTCACACCCACTGTGACAGAAATAAACTGGCCTCGGTGCCAGCAGAGCACTCACACTATTGATCTGCCCTCTGCACAATATCTTCTCTTACATCCATCATTACTCTCTTTCAAAGGACTCCAGTCTCAGCCTGCTTGTTAAGATGCTCCATGGTTTCCTATTTTCTTGTGTTATCGAGGACCTCTCTTTTAACCTCAGCAATTTGAAATATTTTATGGTTCACTCCGGAGGATTTCGAAGACTGCCCTGTGCTGCACAATTACAGTTGTTAGCAGTAATCCCCTAGCAGGAGCATGCTGGCTTCCACAGTAGCAGAGCTGTCATACTACTTGAATTACTGATAGCAACGCCTGGTGCGAGACATGAGCGAACCCATGTGCGTCTTCACAAATGCAAACTCGTAATAAGCAGGTAAATATTAAAAGCGGCTATGGGTATTCCATTTCAAATATGAAGAGCGAGTGTTGCGCGTGTTTAGTAGAGGCTTGTGTGGGCTGTTTAGCCGAGAGGGAGTGAAATACATGGATGGCTTGAAGGCAACCAGGACTGGAGAGTACTTCCTTACCCTCCCCGTGTGTGGCGTCCGAGATGCGTTCACAAATGAGCTGATTCCAAAAAAAAAGGTAACGTATTTGCTTTTCTTAATTACTGTATTTCTTTGTTACATCCAAACCCGTCGTCTTCTGGACACATTCTTCCCATTCTTCAGCTTGACAAACTCTAGGTTTGTTGGTCTTGTTCAATAGGCCATAGAAAACAAAGACAGGAAAGCTTCTGTCTCAAACGCTTCCTAACTCTGAGGCGCAATATTAGCTAAGCACTAACTAAAAGTTAGTTCGAAGAAGCTTTTATTAATCACAATATAGCGACCTGGCTCGTAAGTGACTTTTGCCTGAGAGATGGGATATACTGCCTGTAATCATGGTGAGAAACGTATCTCCGACTTGCTACGGGTGTGCAGTCAAGAGAAACAGTCAGCTGAGGGGCAGGCATTACAGCTTTGGGGGCCATGGGTGAACTCTGCGTCACCCCTTTGCTGACAGCAGCACGTGCACTTCTGCACCCTGTGCATCAGCAGTGATAAACAGCCGCAGGCCACAGCCGCGCAGATAAGGCTTCCCGGCAGTCCTTCAGAAAGACGCGAGGAATGTTGAGAAACGCGCCCACGTAGCCGCACGCCTTTGCTTCCCTCTGTCCGTACGCTCGCATCGGAACTTCGGGGGAAAAAAAAAACCCACTAGCGCACCGCGCACACATGCTCTTGTCGCGTCAAATAGAACTGATGCTTGATTTCTTAGAATAGCACCTTACATCTAAATCTAGAATCTTACAATCTAACTCTAGATTTAGTTTATAACTAAAACCAGTAAAAGTTGGTACTGGTAGGGGGAAAAAAATGTTCTTTGCCAATACTAACAAAAATGCTGGATCCAAAACAATTATAATTCCTTTTTCAGTGTATGGCATTTTAATAGTTATGTTTCTTTAGCCTGTATTTTTGCGGCATGACATTTACACCTTGGTTAAATAGCTAACATTTAAAATGTATAACACAATAAATAATAATAACAATAACGAATTTTAGCATGCATGACTTCCTCCTGACTTTGAATGTGTTAAATGCATTCTGGCAATGCTCTGGCATGCGGGTTGTATATAATACCAAAAACAGACAGGGAAAAGCGACGAGGATAAATGGCTCGGAGGCAAAGTCGGGTCTTCATCCTGAACTAACTCACTATGTCTCCATGGCCCTGTTTTATGAGGGACAAAGTGCTTTAAATCACCCATAACTTACCAAGCATGAAGCCGCCCTTGACCACAAAAATAAAATAAAAAATAAAATAAAATAAGCAGTAATTTGAAGTGGTCTGAATCACCCTGGAATGAATCACCAGTTATACATTTTCTGTTGTGGTGATTCATTCAATCATGCCACTTGCTTATGTTGTATACGCCTGGTGATAACCAAAAACTTTTCTTTGTATAGTTTATGTTATGCGCAACAAAATAAGATACTTATTCTGCCAGCTAAGCCATCCAGTCTCAGCATTAACAATGTTACGTTCATGGTTAATTAACTCCAGCTATAAAACGTTCAGAAATGTTATGCCCTGAGTTTATTCCGTCTTGTTAGAGGGCAACAGACAAGGACTCAATTAGGCCGGTACTGTACCCAGGCCACTGCATCCATTTTTCAACAATTACAGAAAATGCAAACAGACGTGGGCTTCAGTACTTCTCTCTTCGCGGGCGCAAAGGACTCCACTCAAACAGGAACCAAGCTGGTGCGAGAGAGCATCTTGGCTGGGGCCCTGACTCAGCTCTGAAGACTAGTTTCAAAAGCAACAGCAAAAGAGTCTGAAGAAATTTAACAGCGTAGGAGAGACAGAAATAGATATTATCACATCGTCTTGTAAATGCGACTCCATTTCCTTAATTAAAAGTGCATTTCCATAGTGAAAAAAAAGTAGGCAGTTATACAACTGCATTAAAAATGTCAAATTGGCCCCGGTAAAGTATTACATAGTGTCATTGAAGGATGCTGACACAGAACTTTAGCATTATAAATGTAACTTTATAGTAATACTTGCAAATCAGTTTCCAAAGTCTGCACAGGAATACAAAACTGTGCTTTCAAGCCACAATGAAAATAACAAAATACCTCAGAGAAGGGCAGATGTATTCAATTACCACTTGGCACATTTAGCAGACTGGAGGAAGAACTCCCTGTGATCTTGACAGTCAGTAACGTGTACAAATGCACCACAGAGTAGAGCAAATCCACCAACGTGAGGTTAGTGGCCGTGTCAGTCATAATGCATCACCGATGACAACAAGCTCTGTCTGTCACGGCCTAGATGGAGATGGACCAGATGGAAAAATTCCCTGTATATAGACCATTCCTAAACAGGCCTAGGAGTCTTCTCACTGAAGCAGTCATTAAGTCCCAAGTCTGTTCCACTGCAAAAAAAACTACACCTGCCAAGATTCACAGATCTTTGATAGTGTCTATTATGTGGATACACCCTTTTTTTCCAAGGGAAAGAGCTAGAGGATAGAACCTGCTTACAATATTAATATTTTCAGCACATTATGTGGTATACTGTGATCGGGGAGAGGAACACTGACAAACCAACAATGAATCCTTCTGTGGCTTTTAAAGCATCACTGCTGTGACAGTTACGCCGCTAAAGACACCTGAAGCTGTTACATCGCCTTATCTCATGTGACAGCCAGGTGACAGAACATCGCCAGCGTGCACACTGCAGTGGGAAACATGCACAGAGTGGCCCCTTTATTAGGTACACTGACCCAAAAGCGAGTTGCTCCCCCTTTTTCACTACAGAACAGTTTGAAGGGGCATGAACTCAACAAGGTATTGACAGCGCGCCACAGGGATGCCTGTTGACCCCCTTGCTTCCCACAGTTGTCGCAAATTGGTTTGGGGCGGATATCTACTCCGAATTGCTCGCTCTATCTCATCCCAGAGATTGGATTGATATCTGGTGATTGGGGAGGCCACTGCAGTACGCCGAATTGACTGCCGCACCTGATCAGCAGCAATGTTCAGATATCCGCCGGCATTCTAACGTTGCTCCACTCGTATCAAGGGACCCAATGTATACCGCAGAAACACACACCACGCCATCCTGCCGCCACCACCAGCCTGCATTGTTGACAAGACGCCCTAGTAGAAAATTTCTTTAAGCAAATGTTTTTACACAGATCTAATACCGTCAGATGTACTAAGACATCAATCTTTTCTGTTTGTCAATAGCAATTTTGTACACATAGTACCCGAAGCGAATAGCCATTGAAACATCCCCTACTGTAATCCATACCATGCAAGCAAAAAAGAAATGTATAGGGAAAAATAATCACCACGCTTGGGAGACAGGGCCTCAGCTATTCAAGCCAATTAGACACAAGAGGTGCTGAAATGCAAGAACAGGCATTTTGCATTTGGTGACAGATGAACGAGAAAGCCGGAGTCAGCAGAGGCAATACATTTGCTGAAGAGGAACAGCCCTCTGGATTTGTCTCCCGGAGTGCAGAACGACTTTTTGCCCTGCCGCGCTTCTTGAGCGAGGCTTGGCATATGGGGGGTGGGGAGTATGGGGGGCACGTGGTTTTCAGCTTCCTCTGAGACAGCCCTCCACCACCGACACTCTTCAGTCCACTCGAGAGTCCGTCCTACGATGGGCTGGGCTGCTATCCAGAGCGCTCTCTGACCTCCAACCCCACTGCTCATGGGTGAATGGCACTCGAGAGAAGTAAATAAGCTACAGAGCAATAAATCGTTATGGAATTATTATCGATACCTGGCGATGTGAAAGACCATCTACAAGTGAGAAAAGAAGGCTTCGTACCCGAAAGGTGAGGTTCAAAACGAAAAAAAATCAACAAAACTGCTAGACTTCATTCTTACAGGATGTAAAACTAAACGCACACACGTGCGCGCACGGTTCACGTCTAATCTGTTTTTGTGAGTGCGTAGCTAGTGTCAAGTGTAGTGCCTGCCTCACCGTTTCGTTCCCAAACAAGACGTCGACGTACGGCATGACCTTCATCAGGGGCTCCATGAAGAACTGGCTGATGAAGGGGGCCGACAAGTTCAGGCAAAAGATCCTGTTCTTCTCCGATGCATGCTTGGCCACCTTCAGTACAGAGTCCGGAGACACTGTCAGGAAGAAGCCCTGGAAGGGAGGCAGAAATGTGCGGATTTTAGCTCGGTGCTATAAACCGCGACTGTGCGTGGCTAAAACTCGGCCGCTAGACCCGGTCCACCATCTTCCTTACTTGTACATACCGTCGGCAGATTATTATACAGGCTCTATCTGAGCTTGGCTAATAAAAAGCATGATTAACACCCCAAACGAGCATGGTAAAAAAACAGAAACAATTACAACGACAAAAAAAAAACTGTCCTGAGAGATAACGACAGATAATCCTTAGATTCAAATTAGTTTTCTTTAACCGTCAT
This sequence comes from Hiodon alosoides, assembly GCA_025775065.1. Classification (NCBI taxonomy): domain Eukaryota; kingdom Metazoa; phylum Chordata; class Actinopteri; order Hiodontiformes; family Hiodontidae; genus Hiodon; species Hiodon alosoides. Next base: position 10,874 of record JAOYSI010002180.1, read on the forward strand.
CAAAACATTCTTTATTAAAACCTGTATGTGTGAATCAAACATAGTTATCATTCACTTGAGGAAAAGTCAGTTCAGACTGTATGTATGTAATTTTCCAACCGGTCTTACAGAACGGCCTGAAAAAAACAACCAGAGAAGGCTGATGGCTGCAGTCCAGCTCCTGTACAGAAGGAAGCAACATGCTCGTATCAGATTATGTGGAAAACAAAAGCTCAGTCTGGCTTCTCCTTACGCGGAGACAGGAGAGGCTGCTTGTTGTATTGTGTGAATGAATACAAATCAGGTAAGAAAAAACCTTTGTACTCTAACTTGAAACCTGAAACAAGAGCCTAACACTAACAACACTGAACTCTCCTTTTCGATACTGATCTCCTTATCCTTGTTTTAGCTGCAGACAATGCCCACAATGCCTTGCATCAACAGAAGAAATCTGCACTGGATACATTCGATAAAGACACAAAAAAATATTTGTTGAGAACGCTACGGTGTTTCTGGAGTCTCAAAATGTATGTATATGCACGTTTTTGTTTAATTTAAAAATGACTGAGAGTAAAGTCTATTAAGGTAAGTTAAGTAAATTAAGCAGGTAAGTAATTATTTACATGGTGTTTGCATTTGCAACAGCATCTATTAAAAATCCAGAGGTTTTTTAAAACACACACTGGGAAATGCTTTAAAAATCTACAACACCATTGGTTCTCAATTTTACAACATGCTTGGTTAGTTTAGTAAAAATCAGAAGAATGGGACACACTCACCAATAAGAAATTCTAATTTAAATACATGAGTGTTATTTGCAGAAGATTGTAACAAATTAGCTCACAACTTAAAAAAAAAAAAAAAAAACCTCAATGTTCCAGCCTTCTACAATGGCTGGTTTCATGTTTGGAGTTCTTCCCATAGATCCAGACATTGTAAATATGCTGCTGAAATCACTACTGTGTCAAATGCTGTTTTGCATTGTTTTGCAGACTTATCCTTTGATCTGGGCTCCCATCACTAGACTAGCAGTCAGCTCTTACTTGACACCACCTTAATAGTTTCTCATCAAAAAGGACCAGGTGGTATCCTCTCCCCAGGATCTCATCTGCCAGGATCCCTTCTCCTGGGTCCTTCAGCCGTCGGCACACTTTGGCTTGGTGTCTGAAGTTGTAAAAAAGCTCTTTCATAAAGATAACTTAGGGCCTTAGCTTTGTGACTCTTGAAGATTTTTGGTAAAGAGCATTACTCATGTGTTTGATTCCAACAGAATCAGAAGATTCTGGTCTTTGGCACTCAGGTTAGATCATGCATCAAAAATGTCATTTCTAATCAGTCCCATGAATGCAAAGTTTCAAGCTTGTGCTGATTATTAAAGACACAGCCAGTTTTACAGTTTTCGGCTGTAACAAAAATATACATTAAAAACATATATTAAGTCACTCAGAGGTGGCAATTCTAGCCAAACAACAATATTTAGAAGAAAAACTTGTAGCTTTAAAAAAAAAAAAAAATACGGTTGAGTAAGTGAAATGTTTTTTATCATTTATTTCAGTGTTTCTTTAAAAAATATAAACTGTAGTGCTGAAATGAAATGCAGCCAGGAACTTAACTCCTGAGGACTCCTGAGGATTGTACATGCATTCATTAAAAAATGAAATCAGGTATCATTATATCAGGTAATGGATCAATAATATATACTTAGGGTTCAAAATGAAGACAGCAGTCAGAAGACACAATTTCTGTTAACTAAAAAAAGATGCAGCTGTTTTTCCCAAAAGGAGTTTAGTCTTGATTTGATAAACGTCCTCTAGACCGCCGTGGTTTAGCATGTCTAGAAAGCCACTCAAGAGCAGCCGTAAACGTCTCGTTACCTCAGGATTCCTCAAACTGAGGTAGACTGGCCTTCTTTACACCGTTTTAGATGGAAGCTAGGCTGACCAGAGTCACACGTTATTACATACAGTTAGACTCATTCTTAATCTCTGCAGGGACGAATCTATATCTCGGATCCGACAACGCGTGACCGAAGCTTTATCGAGCCAGGAACCTAAGGTCTGCTAGGGGTGTCTGCACAGATCTCGCTCAGCGCCACAGAGCATGTTTTCCCTTGCAGAACATCTGACCTCCTCAGTTAGGTTCACAGTGTGTTGTGCCACTTACAATAAATGACAAAAGGGTTAGGAAAGCAAGAAAAGAAAATGAGACGATACGTATATATTACATAACTTGAAAGTACTTAAGAGTGAATATCGTAGATTATATCATCATTCAGAATGACACATGGGAATTAACCCTGTAAGAAATATGTGCGTTTGTTTATGTCGCTAAAAGAAGACTGCAGTTGGTTTTATTTAGACACATGTTCAATTAAACCGATCGTACAGATAATAAATGGTTAAGCAGAAAAGCATCTCTACACAGTAGGTCTAAAATGTTTGATGTCCATGCATTTTCCAACAATGCCAGGGCGCAAAGGGCATCTGTTTTTTCTTTTGCTAACATCTAACCATTGTGTCCCAGAAGACCTTATCTGATGCTTAGGAATTCCTCCACTTCTGAAGGCAAAGGAACATGTCATGAAGCCTGGCAATAAATATAAACTAAATATAAACATAATTCAAAATACATTGATGGAGAATAATGAATGAAAATGGGGAAAAAAAAAGTTTAGAAATAAGCAACTCTTACTATATTGTGGGATTGGACCAGTGTAATCATTAATTTGTTAATCATAAGCAATAAATATTCCTCTCTCAAAATGGTAATGACTGTTGGTAATGAGTACTGGTTATAGAACTCTTTACATCCATATGGACCAAGAAGATTCTTTTGCTTGTTTTATTTTAAAATAATAAAAAACATTTAAAAATGATAAATAAATAAATGAGGCTTTTAATCGTTTTCCTGATACTTCATCTGCTACTACCGTACAGGGGGGTAAGCACTGCACGTCCTGTTTTTAGGCAGTTTTCAGGTGAAAATCAAATATTTGAGAGCTTTCTTGTTTTCAGCCCCATAGACATTTCATCTGACCAGAATAAATAAACAGCTGGGCTAGCAGAGTTTTCAATCCACAGTTACTCACTGGGACTGATCTGTAGCTGTCTCATTTGATTACACATGTCAGTTCTACTGTCTTTCTTCAGGTTCACAAACCAAGGAAAACGGCAACATGCGATGACAACAGCCTCAGATCAATCAATAAAAAGGGAGATGGGATAAACCAAATGTCACTCTGGTTTTAAACCAATCAGATTGCAGCGGGCAGGTGCTACAAATGAATCCATCAGTTCCTACATTTACAATAAACAATAGTAGAATACCCTCCATTTGCCCCCTTCATTCGTACAACCATTTACCCCTGCTAGTGTATCGAGTTCATAAAAGTCGACCAAATTAGAAAATGTACTGAATGCACACTCACCTATATATTAAAAACCAAAACACCATCTGCCATAGCTAACCATCCCAGCTCCTGGAATAGCAACTATTTTTTTCTCAAAATGGAACAAATTTGACAAATTATCCTTGATTAAAGAAAAACAAACAATAAAAACAATGCCTTTCTAGTTTACAAAGAGTGCAGCCTTGTAATCACCCTCACACATAACCTGATACTCAGGTCATAATCATTACAACACATAAAAATAACAGAATTCTTAAATGAACTTCTGACAGAATTTAGACAATAATAGAAAATACAATAGTGATTTTACTTTCATTTCCAAAGTCGCCTGGGTGTGTATTCAGCAACACTTTTTAGTATGCATACTAAAATGGGTCATGTTGAGGAGAGAATTTGTGGCTCACATATAGGATCTCAAAAAACAAAAAGGAAAGAACCGTAGTAAATAATGTAATTGGTTTTAGTAGTCCCCTGTGATGAATGCTGGACCAAAAAAAAACAGTGTTTAGAACATTGGACCGATTTGGATAAATCACCACATTTCTAACTGTATTCTAAACACATCAGTATGTTATTTTTTATTCTTGCATTAGAAGTTACTTTATTAGTGTTATCTGGTGTGTGTGAATATTGCGCTTTTAATATCAACGATACCGGTTACATTTGGATGCAGATTTAATTTAAGAGCATTATTTTCACAATGAAATACATAACCCGCAGGGGTAATGACATTATGAGCCTGATCGACTGACTGATCGGTTCAAATGGTAATATCCTAGCATCTGATTCACCTCCACTGGGATTTAAAAAAATATAAAAAATCTATTTACTCTGGGAATCGCATTTTCTTCAGCCTGAAAATGAAAACGAAAATTATATATATATATAATTTTCAATTTAGATATTTTTTGTTTAAATAAACAGGTACCATTAATCTCACATCTATCACAGCCTATGCCAAACATTATCTAACCTGCAGCACATTCGAGAAGTGTAATTTTTAAATACATCAGTCTGCTGAAAAGACCCATCATCATGCACGCTTGAACTTAAGTGAATGGTTATCTACAGATTAGGGAGGAGGGCCCAGAGCTGTAATTTGGCCTGCCATATGAAAATATAATTACATTAACCCATAACACATTAGCTACAAAAAGGAATTGGCATTAAAATGTACATTAACCCTGACAGAACGTAAAAGGTGGCTCGCTTCTAATCACCAGGGAGTTTAATTAAGATAGGATCTCAATTAATGTTGAGATAAGTTTTAGCGGCTCTTCCGATCATTGGCTGGAGTCCTCAGTCCTAAAATGCAGTGTTTAAAAATGTGTTGGATAGGGTTACAGACCCGGCTGGAAAAAGAAGAGAAAAAATAAACCTCCAAGGAATGTACATAGGATTTAAAACAGACAAGTTCTAGAGCCAAGAGCCTTCAACTGCCAACCCTAATCCACATAATAATTCAATGCATAGCTCAGCCTTCTCACAAACTCCACATGTTGTACATAGAGTTCACTAAACCAGTTTTTTTTAAATGTACATTTGAAAAGGTGAAGATATATTGTTACGGTGTTTCATCTTACTCAACCACAGAACAGAACAGTTACTGAGTCAGAACTTTGTCACAATAAAATTCTATGGAGTAATTTAAAAAGGTCTCATTCTATGTGACATCAAAGGTGTCTCTTTACTTCCTCAGATGAAGTTCCATTTTGTGGCACTGGCACTGGAATGGAAAGGAAGTCATAAATCGTTTTGTATGCACTCAATAAGTACCTGAAAAAACATTTCCACCACACGGTTAATTAGGTTGCCATTGGCAATTGTAACACTGGATTCAGTATATTCACAGCAGCAAGAACGCCAGCTTTCAGCTCAACTACGGAGATGCATCCAGAAGTTTAGCAGACACAATGAGTTACTGCTACCATTTTTCAGTCCAGAATGCCAAGAAAGGAAGGAAGGGAGGGGTGGGGTTGATGGAAAATTTATCCTGAGTAATGAGGAACTGTCTGCTAAATCCACCTATACAGAAACAGATGTTGAACCTT
>JAOYSI010002181.1:0-16307 GCA_025775065.1 Hiodon alosoides
GAGTGAGATGAGTGTGGAGTGAGATGAGGCAGAGGGAGAAAGGGAGTCTCTGGGTGTCTGCTTCTCTTCTCCTATTTTTCTTCTTTAGGCCCACCAGTGAATGTAGCAATGGCTATTGAAGTAGCCAGCATTGACCACATCTCAGAAGCAAACATGGTAACGTAATGCCTTGTCAATGCCAAATCAGCACTCACATACTCTCTGGATGTTTCTTAAGGTTTAATGTTATACAAAGAACAGAAATCTTCGTCCAGCGCGTAGATAGGGTACAAAAGTGGTAAATGAAAAATATGGATATGAAAATCGTTTTTTAATAGGAAATAAAGATTTTGACGAGGTTACAGATAACAGCAGCTTAAAAATGACAACATGCTCTTTTCACATTTCAGTTTGTGTCTCTCGGCGACATGAACTCACATCTCCAGTTTGTTATGAAATGAATGCGCGCTCCTTGTGTGATTGGCAGGAGTACACAATGACCATATTTCTGCGCCAAAGCTGGAGGGACGACCGTTTGTCTTACAATCACACCAACAAGACTCTGGGGCTGGACAGTCGCTTTGTGGACAAGCTCTGGCTGCCAGACACCTTCATCGTCAACGCCAAGTCAGCTTGGTTCCATGACGTCACCGTAGAGAACAAGCTAATTCGCCTACAGCCCGACGGAGTCATCCTCTACAGTAGCCGGTCAGGGGTGTATACAGAAATTCTTACCGTTTAGACTGGTGGTAGACTTAAAACTGTACAGGTGTCAGAGAGTTGCCACCTGAGGTTTTAGTGATCCTTGCGGATAGGTGTTGCTGGCTTAAATAAGCTCGTTTTCATCTTGCAGAGACACACTTATCTGACTACAGAATAACACATTTGCTTGTATTAACTAGTGGTTTCAGGCATTTGTTTGTGTATATAGGTCTATTCGGAGACATGACCACAACGTTCCTGATACTGACTGTGTCGTTGCCATGACGGATCTGTTTCTTGGTAGAATAACATCAACAGCGGCGTGTGACATGGACCTGACCAAGTACCCCATGGATGAGCAGGAATGCATGCTGGACCTGGAGAGCTGTAGGTGTTCTGTAGGGCCTTCCCACTGGGTATCTGTACGAGAAACAAGGCCCGGTCTACAGTGGAAAAACAGCACACTCGGTTTCTCCTATAAATGTGACATCTCCTGACGTCGATTGCCTTTCTGTTTGTAATGAATAGTGAATAGTGCATCATATGACCCAGTATACAGTAAGAAAAAGCAAAACTGTCTATTGTTGCATGCGGTGCATATTATACACACGTTGGTGTGACCTCCATTACATGTCTTGCGTTCCAGACGGTTACTCCTCAGAAGACATTGTTTACCACTGGTCTGAAAGCCAAGCACACATTCACGGTCTGGACAAATTGGAGCTGTCCCAGTTCACCATCACAGACTACAGATTTGTCACAGAGACGATGAATTTCAAATCAGGTGAGTGTGAGGCAGGCACTGCAGTCGAAGCATCAAGGTATACTAGAAAACCATGGAAAAATATTTCAGACCGATATCATCTGCTTTTGTGCTAACCGGTGTGAACCCTTCTCTGGTCGTCAACAGCCGGGCGGTTTCCGCGACTCAGTCTTCGCTTCCAGTTGAGACGAAACCGAGGGGTCTACATCATCCAGTCCTACATGCCATCGATCCTTTTGGTGGCCATGTCTTGGGTCTCTTTCTGGATCAGCCAATCTGCAGTTCCGGCACGGGTATCACTTGGTCAGCATTACGATTGCAAAAAGTATTTAAGCTGCACATTACCATTGAACACATACTCAATTTGTTGAAAGTTTTTGTCTCCCGAGTGAATCAGTTGTGAAAGGCCGTGCACAGTCTGAGCCAGATGCGACTTGCTGATTGTGACCGGGAGAGCAGAGTAGTGGTACCTGGGCTGGGGTGGGTTGAATTGGATGGGCTCCTCTCGGTTCGTCTCCCGTTGGCTTCCCGGGCACCTGCTCCTCTCATGTAGGATGTGTAGCCTGCAGAGTGCAGAAGAGACGGGTGGTTTGAAGGCAACTGGGATTGGAGGAGATTAATCGTACTGGTGGCAGGATTTGTCGTAACAAGTTGAGATGCATTAGCACAAATCAGCGGTTCCAAATTTGGGAGAACACTAAAGTAATTAAACTGAGTTCAGTACACCACTTTCAGGTCCTTTTTTTAGTAACTGAATTGATTTGCCTGCAAATGTACGGCTTAGGAAAATGTGTTGTTTTTCCCCCAGGAATCACTACAGTGCTGACCATGACGACCTTGATGGTCAGTGCACGTTCCTCCCTTCCTCGAGCCTCTGCTATCAAAGCCTTGGACGTTTACTTCTGGATCTGCTATGTCTTTGTGTTCGCTGCCCTGGTGGAGTACGCCTTCGCCCACTACAATGCTGACTACAACCGAAAACAGAGGGCCAAGATCAAAGCCGACAAGCTCAGCTCCGAGGTGCAGAAACCGTAATTATCGTAACAATCTCTGTGAGGAGATAAAAAATCTGACCGCTCAGCACATTAACAGGAGAAAATTCTGTGTTCAGTCTTCCCAGTATGTCCCTTAGCTTTTCAGATGTTTTAAGTTACTGATTTTTCTGTTAACGTTAGAGGTACAATATAAAGTATATAACATAAAAAGTATAATATCAATATAATATAATAAAAATTATTCTGAGAATAGCTGAAAACGAGAAGCCAGATGGGTAATCTTCTTAATTTATCTTTTTATCTTCTTATAATAAATTAATTTGTTGTACAAAATACAAATGAATACTGCTGAACTAAGAAAAAAATATTAGTTCTCTCCTACCCTGAGGGCATGGCAATTATAAGGATATTGCCTTTTCCGTCCGTTTATGGGTATGACCTGTATACATTTGTTTTAACTGCAAAAAAGAATTAAGCTGAAATATTGCTACTGATAATGTGACTTGCAGACAATTCTTGCAGAAACTACACAGAGAATAGGCTGAGAATACTTTTATATGACGCTAAATCTACCATCAAATAAATACCTTTATCTGCATGTTGAAGATGAAAATAACAAATTGCGTGAATGTTATTTTCTTCATTTTCCTCATTCCCATCGTTACAGTCTATCGTGAAAAATGGGAAGCAGGCCATGGTTCTATTCTCCCTCTCTGTGGCTGGCATGAACCAGGGCCTGATGGTCTCCAACCGGCAAACTCGCAGAAAGAGGCCACCCTCCGAATGCCCTGACGACTCAGAGGGGGTGGAGAACAGAAAGACAAGAAGCAAGAAGACGGAGGAGTCTGACGAGAAGAAGAGCGGATTAAAGTCTGTGTTCAAACCCATAGACGCCGACACCATCGACATCTACGCCCGTGCCGTCTTTCCTGCGGCCTTTGCAGCGGTGAACGTCATCTACTGGGTTGCCTACACCATGTGAGCTGGTACCGCACCGGAAATGATGCTGCCAAGGGTGCTTCTGAAACTTTGGAAGTGAAATCCTGTCATTTAAACAGTGCACTTGTCCCGCCCAGGTCTGCAATAGAACTGAGAGTAGGAGTGATTGAAAGGACAGGAGGAACACACACAAACATAGATTTGCTTCCTACACCGAGGGACATCAGAATGGAAATTTGGATGGCGGTATATTTTACAGGGCCGTGTTTACATGGCCCTAACTTGTGCTTTATGGAGTATAATACAACTACTTTATACATACTGCTACTTAGCTATAGCATGAAATTAGAATGAAACCATAAAGCAACATAATTATTACCGTCAGTTTTTTTTTTTGTTAACCATTTTTGTTACCATGCAAGTATTCTAATTACTTTCAGTTTTCTTACTACATTACACAGAGAGATGTATTGCTTGACATAGATACTTGATAGTATTTGCGTAACAATAACTGAGCACCAATTTCTTCATGAGTAACTAGGAGGTAACAGGAAATAAAGTTCCACCATACAACCCCAAAAGATGTGAGAAATCTGACAGATCTCTGGACACTCCCTCGTCTGGACGACTCCTGCTAAGCCTCTGTCATTACATCACCTCACATCCTGTTCTTCCAGGCTGGTAATCTGTCTTTGTCAAGTAGTAGTATGAACAAAGGAAAATAAATGTCTTCATTAGGGGCGCATTGTATTTACTTTCCTTTCTTCCACTTATGACAAATAAGTCTATAAAACCCTGGTAGTTTCTGAAAATGGGCAAGATTGTCCCTACCGTATAATTATTTGGGTTATTTCTTCAGTCGCATGGTGCCACTATGGCAAATGATTGAAATTTAAAAAAAATTTACTCAAGGACCTCTTAAGGCAGGCCTGGTTTTCCGGCATTGTATCACAGTTTTTTTGGTGCGTTATTTGAACTACATCTCCTAAATCGTTTGGCATACAGACATGTAACTTGAACAAATGTCTTCCTTGGACAAGCCTCATTAAAAGCTATCAAAGGATAGTTCCCACCATATTGTATTTTCGACATTTTTAAATATTTTGTAAAACGCTCCGACAACAGCCACTTTCGACATGCAACTTTCACTGACCCGGTTCTTCAGATGCTACTAAGATTATCAAATGTTTTTTGCTGCGTTAAAAAGCATGGGCGCAGTAAACCAATCGATGAACAGTATTTCCGCGTAATTTGCTAATGGGGTCTAAAAGTGAGACTACTGACACAAAACTTGACGTCTACACATACATGCACAACGACTGCCCACTATATCCTTATGTGAACAACAGTTACCTTCAAAGTGCATCAGGAGTACAGCTGAAAAATACTCCACTAAAAAATGTAATGATAAATATATATATATAATACTATAATGATGAATGTAAGTCTGCGTGAAGTCACTACCCTTTCTCCTCCTTTAAAAACAAATCTTCTTCTTCTTCCCCTCCTCACACCTTTTCACTTTGCTCTCGATGGAACTTCTTGTCACTTCCTGGCAGCACCACTGTGTCCAGATGATTAAATGTGGTTTGTTTAATAACCTGTGTGTTTCCTTGCTTTGTTCCTGTGCCTCTGGTGTGTGTGAGCATGTGTAGCTCGCGATTTACATAATTGTTAATTATGGCTGATAATTAACAAATCTGAACAGTCAAAGTGAAAGGGTTTCACCACATTTATTCAAATCTTTTCCATTAAGGTTTATATTTTCTGAATAGGCACTGTAAAATACATTGCATGGATGTATTATATTATGATGAGGCTAACAAAAAAACCCCATTTATTAATGTTTTAGACCACAAATCATGTGTCATAATAAATAACGTGTGGGCCCATTATCTTGAGATTAAAATTCAACGTAGGTTTATTTTTTCCATGTGTTGTCAGAGGAACCCAAATCTCTTATCCCTGCCTGCAGTGCTGGGGTGGCACAGACTTGGGTGGGGAAGGAAGACCCCTGATCTCCACAGGCTCTCCGACTGGAGATAACATTGTTTTGAAAGATGACGTCATGATGGATGATGGTTACGACTTCTGTGTGGCAGCAGGAACATTTATCTGCGTGACGTTCGTCCTCAGCGACAGGCTCAACACATTCCTTCTTCTGCCTGCCGGTCCCTTGCGCTGTATTTTTTATCAGTTCTGCCTCCCCTTGCAGTGTCTGACACACCGACGTGTGTTCCAGAGTTCCTCCACCATGAGCAGTAGGGCTGCTCTTTAAAAGGCGGACATTCGAGCGTTTGTGTAGAGGCGTAGGGATGAGAGCGGACTTTTTACCCTGAGCTGATAAACCTAGAGGCCTAATTGAGTAGCTGGAATTATCCAGGGAAGAAAGAAGATCTGTTCCGCTAAATTCAGAAATACTCCCGTCAAGACACTGGGTCATCACACCATCCTGTAAGTTCCATCGTTTCCGTTTTTTAGGGCCGCAAGGCCAGAGTATTTTTGCGGAGAATTTCTGAACAAAGTAATTGTTTTCAGGAAAAGAGGCTGTTTAATTAAAAAAGATAAATGAGCTTCTGAAAAAATGTAATGATGAAACGAGACACAAAAAGTAGGTCACTAAAGGAGTTTCCAATTGATGTTCACGTATGCACATTAGTGACACTAAGATTGAAGGTGGTTTACAATTTATAAAAGCGATTCTTAAATTAATATAAACAATTTGATGTATTTTATGACCGTAAACCGTTAACTGTCAAATGAAAGTGAGTATTCAACAAAATTTGTATTCATGGGCTTTGGTTTCACACTATATCTAGCTGAAATCATGGACAATTTTTGCAACTTTGCAAGTTGTCCAAAGCTGACAGTTCATCTTTGGTGTATCAGCCGCCGCCTGCTCCTTGTTGGTAGCGCCTAACATCACACCGAATCTCCTGTCCCCGCTGATCACACCCCGCAGGCTTGGCGCTTGAGCACGTGAGCAGCGCCCCTGGAAGATGTTCCGGCACTTCAACGTCTTGCCAGCGCTGCTGAGTCGCGCCTTGTTTGCTATGCACGGTGCGGTGACCGTGTGGCGCGTGGTGGCGGTGAAGGGGGAGCCCTTGTATTGGCTGCTGCTCGCCGGAGTGGTTCTCCTGGCTGTGGAGATGGCCATAACTCTCAAATGCACCCGCAATGCTGAGTGGAAATGGTAACGTCAGTAGCAAACATGCTTTCGCTATCACCTTCTCTTCGTCTCCGTGAAAGTTCATCTTTAATAAGTGCCGTGCCAATGTGCAAAACTATGTGAACTTGTATTCAGAACATTCACACACTGAGCCTGGGATAGTTAATGGACCTAAGATGAAAGTAATAAACTAATAATTTAAAAAATGTAACTGGCTTTTATATGTAAATATTGTAAAAATGACAAAGCACACAGAAAGGGTCGACATTAACGGAATTGTCCTATAGGCTTTTAATATTTTCATTTAATAAACCTATATTTTAAAAAAATCTTTATATTTATGTTTTTTAAAACATTTTTCAAGCAAGTGTCAGCAACTTTCCTCTTTTACTTGTGTGTCAAATAGGGAAGAAATTTTTAGGAATAAATTTGTTTTTACTGCATAAATAGTTCTGTACTGAATAAATAGGTCTTAATTTAAACACAGCATTAGAATACACAAGCTTTTACTCTGCTGGCTTGACAGGATAAGCTGCTCGTAAACCCCCAATGATATTACAGTTCATTGCCATTATTTAAAGAGACCATTTCCCTTCTTCCCAAGGGTGTTTTCCTGTACCTGAACTTTTGCAACTGAAGCCAATTTCCATGTCACTTTAGATACTTGTACCTAAATAAGCACTGACCCAATACAAAGCCAATTAAACTACATCTCGAACCAATTCTTAAAAAAGGGATGTCAGGTCAGGATGTCAGTGCTGGTTAATGTTCCCCAAACAACAGTGAATCAATCCCCCCGTTGCAGTTTCTGACTCCAACAAGCATCTTTATGAACCAACAGCATGCTAAGAGCAAGTTAACTGCAGGCCCTTCACTTCACGCTTTGAAGTTCTCTCCTCGAAGAAAAGCCTTTGCTCTGTCAAGGGGGATTTGCATATGCGATGGGAATAATTTACCATCTAAAATAGGGCACTTTCAGAACCACAGCTGACACAAATTATTTGCTGCTAAAAATTTTTTTTTTGATCTACCTTCCTTTAGGTTCTCTCCAATGGTCTTCCTGTATCTCAGTACAGTCGTTCCCTCTATTTGGTTTTTGGAGCTCAACCTGCTGCAGTCGAAGCTAGCCACCAACAACTCCTCTGGGAGTGATCTTCAACTTCTCGCTCATATTCCCATTGCAGCGGTAAGTATCAAATGCTGACTGCTACCTTTCAAACCTTCATCAGTTCGTTTCCTGGCAATATTCAGCTGGAGATACAAATGAAGCAATAAGACCAATAAAGACTGCTACCGCGGGTTACAATTCTGTTTTCATTCTGGCCGTGAGCGTTACCTGCCAGAGACCACGCAATGTTAGTTTCTTTAGTCTGTGAAATGAGGACTGCTGTCTGATGGCGCTGAATGTTTTGACACGACCCACACACAGGGCCTGGTTCAGCTGGACCCTGAGAACTGGGTTGCTGGGCTGGAGCAGACCATGCTAATTGTGCTGGTGCTGGGGCGCTGGCTAATGCCCATGGGGGACATGTCACGAGACCAGCTCTCCCAACTCCTCATGGTCTACGTCGGCCTGGGCGCTGATATTCTGGACATTTTCGATACCTTCAAGGAGCCAGAGGTCAAAACCAAAAAGGCAGTCATTCTGGTGGGGCTGAGTCTCTTTTCCTGGGCCCTCATCCAGTTCACACTCGTCTTGACCCAAACCCGACCGGCAAAAGCCCAGTCGGGGCCAGACCATCCCTGTCCAGAGGCGGAGGGTCCGGATTTTTATGGGGCAGCCTGCAGCTGTAGTGCCTCCTGTTGCTCCAGTGAAGTTTGGAGTCTGCTTCTCACGGTGGGTCTGCAGGACGGCCCCTTCCTTGTGTACCGACTCTACTTGATGACCCGCGAGAAGGTTCTCAACCAGCTGATGATCTTCTTCACCTGCAAAAACATCCTCATCGTCCTTCTGGAGATGTACCGCATCCTCGTGGTGCAATGTCAGCGCGCCAGGCTTCTGGACCCCCGGTCAATGCAGTTTTCCCTGCGGCCTGGCGGAGCCGCCAGAGCACGGAGCAGAGATGAGGGCGGTCGGACGTAGATTGTTTCGTTTTAATTATAGAAAAAAACCCCATTGCACAACAGCGTTAAATGAGATGCTCATTACATAACGAGGACCACTCAGCAATAAACACAAAAAAAATAGATAAATGCACGCAGATAAAACACAGCGATAATCAAAAAGGGGTAAAATGTAAAAAATACATAAAAAAAAAAAAAATAGATGCATTTTTTTGGTTAATATTTCAAAAACTGCAGAAATGTCCACATTTCATTAAAAATGAACATTAAAGGGTCAGACTGTAGTGGTCTATGGATAATTGAGAATCAGCGGTCTTTTTGCACGACTGATTGGCTGTGCGTATTGCCTCCCAGTTCACATGATATAATGATTTGGATTTGGGGTCAGAGTCTTGATTAGCGGGTCCCCCTGCTTCAGTAAGTCAGCTGACTGTGGTATCATCCCTCCTTGCCTCCAGGCTGGAGAATGTGACATAGGGCATTCCATCGACACGACAGCATCTTCTCTGATGTCTTTAATCGGGTGCTTTGAGACACCTGAGGCCCAAACCAGGACGGGTATATTTTGGACAGGACAAATTGCGTACATTGCCTTTGTGTGGTGAATTCTTTTTAAAACCAATATCTAACACATTATTGCTGGTTAAGTATTTACTATTAGTATTAACAAGATTAAAATAAGAAATATGATGTTGATAATGTTGAAACACAAAATATGCAAAATAAAAATAATGTAAATAGTTAATTAAATTTTATATACATTTTTATATATTCATATAAAAAGGCAGCACAGAACATATATAATTCGTAATACTGACACCAAACACAATTACTGTTTTGTGATATATCCATTTGCTTTAAATTCAAAGCGAACTGTGTTATTTGTTGTAGTAGTGCTTTTTGCTGATCTTTCAGATTTAACTGGGTGATGCTTAATGAAAGTTGTTGCTATGTTAGATATAAAAGCGACTAAGAAATTGTCCATAACAAACAATATTGCACTGAGAAAATAATCGTTTCCCACTACCCACTATTAGTATTTGATTGGTGGACGCACCCGGCGCTCTATGGGCGGGGCTTCTGTGCCCCCCCCATTTAAAAATAAATAAATAATTGTTTTTTTTCACAATAAGCCCCCCCCCCCACGTAAATGAAATGCCTGTCCACTGATTTGCTTCTGCCGCCGGTACTGGGTGGACGCTTCGGAACAGTTGATAGACCACAGAATATCCTCAAACGATGATTAAATCATCATTCATAGCCGCAATAACGCCCCCATGTTATCTACGGATGCTGATGTTGTATTATCGATGCTTAGATTAGGTTACGCTTGTTGTGTTTACTTATTTTCTATGTTTATGCGTAGATTATGATGCTTTTGTGTAAGTTATGCATGTTTATTGATATTATGTTATTAAGCAGCATTAGCCTTTATACCTGCTTTCAGTAATTGTCATTAGGGCAAGGTAGCTCAGTTTCTTATTGCACTTTAACGTAGCGTCTGCTAAATGCTAAAAATGTCAATTTAACAACAGAAACAACAGTTTTACACTACCGTGAATTAAATTAAGTCCACTATAAAATACTCGACTGTTGACGTTTGTATAATTCTTCAATAACCAGGTTCAATTAAAAAGTAACATAAGTACATGGAATCCAGAGAATTTTTTCCCTAATTATAGCCTATATAGTGATTTGGCAATCTTTTTTTTTTCTGATATCCACCAGGTGGCAGTGTTATGTTGGCAAAACTAATGATATTTTTTCGAACTGAGGAATAAAACGTTTTCCTAAAATATAACGATTAGTAAGAAAACATTGATTATGTTATCCATGATCATATTGTATATATCTAATCTTCTTATCCATAAAATGAACAATTAAAACAGACGAACATTTTCACAAACGAATTATGTATATTTTAACAAAGGGAGGTCTGTCCAAGAGCTCGCTTTGTCTTTCCAGGAAACACGCAACTAAAACAACGCGCGCATTGTACAGTAAAAAAAACAAAACAAAAACCAAACTAGCTCTGCCGTTCATGTAGAAATAGTTTTTCAGATAAAAGTGTTTGGTCCAACAAATCTCCCGGAAAACATGATTTTATTACCCCATCGTTTTTTGATGTATCGTCCCGTCTGATAATACATCAAAAAGAAAATGCACGTAGAATATTATTTACGGCTCTAGGGCTAAAGCAATTGTTAATTTCGCCGACGACGGATAGTGTCACCAAACTCAAATACCCTACAAGATTCAGCTGTAGCTCCGCCAGTTCATGTGCCGCTTGAGTGACACACACAACCATGAAAATAGAGCGTGTAAATTGGATGTCTAAAAAGAGAAGCTCCAATTTCTTCAGCTACAGTAATAATGACCGCAGCGACTAAGCTCAGTATTTCATTTAAATAAAAGTCGCGTTGAAAATAAACTGATTTAGATCTGCCTATATAGTGTAAGTGTATATATTGTACAGTGACATCGGGTAACTACGGGAAAGTAATTACTTAGCTGTCTTTACCGGCGTAATTGTGAATATAACCTGTGTCTTAAATGCAGTTTTTCAAGTTATGTTTTCTTCAAAATAATCCACATCAAATATATCACAAAATGCCCCCAATACCATTAAATGAAATGCCAAATGCAGCCATTTATCTTTTCCGGCATTCCATCCAGTGTCCGTCTGTTCTATATTGTGAACGCTCTAAAACGCCAACCTCCGTGCTGCAGGTTTTTAGTTTTTAGTTTTTTTTTACAGCCTTGTTAGACAAAGAATGTCTCACAGTTTGACTTAATCCGCTCCTTGGCAATAATTACCTGTATATACAATGCAAATCTAACCCGTTTTCATTATTTCCTTTTATACCTTCCTCCTCTTGAAATACGAAATGTGTCACTCCTCAGTAATGAAATAAAGCCATAGAAGAAACATAAAAATAATTTTTAAAGAATCACCGAGCACAGACGCACGTTAAGCCAGTAGAGCTGAATTGATGAAGGTGCGAGTAATGTACACTGAAGCAATGTCTGAAAAAAATCATAGACACCAATCCGGTAAAGAAAAGAGTAAACTAAATCTGTTATAAAGAACGATGCATGCTATATTAACACTATTGAAATAAAGAGATCTGAATACTAATCTTCAGTATTAAATAGTGACAAAGGCTTAAACAGCCACAACATGTAGGTCGAGTGTTTTTAAAAGGTTTTTTTTGTTGTTGTTGTTTGTTTGCTCATGAAATAAAGGCTTTTCCCAAAAACGAGTGCCTTGGGCCTCTTGATTTGACAAAACTAACTTTTCAATGTCTAGAATCTATTTTATTACTATTTTGGATCTTATATGAATAACTATGCATTCACTCATTCTGCTCAACAGTGTAAGAGGGTTAGTCTCCTCCCTTCTATGCTAGGGAATGGTCGAGAGGAGTTCCAATGTACTTGTTGCAAATGGCAAATAAACTTATTACAGAAAACAGTGGTGTGAGGATTGGCTTGAACTGAGATTTGGTGGAGAACATTTATTTTGAGCTTGGTAAACACTCTATTAGCATATTTTGGCTAATTAATTTGGGTCATAACAATTTGTAATAATATGCGTACAAGTCCCTCAAGTAACAGCGAAAAACAAAAGACCCCTTGCCATATTCCTCAGTGAGAATGAGATTTTTTTTTAAAGCATAATCTCCACCTTTTGATGTTCAAATTATGCAGATAAACACAACCGGTTTTCATTTAATACGACTACAGGACTGGTTCAGAAGAAATTCCGAAAAATTCCAGTTGCATTTTTCGTAGTTCCCTTTTTTTTTGCAACTTAGTCTGAATGATATAAGTGATACAAGTGATACAAAATCTGAATCGTAATCCTGAATATGTCCATTTATTTTAAAAATCTTTTGCTGGCTTTGGATCGATGTTTGCCTCTGTCATCCTGCCTGGGTCTCCAGTGTACCGGTAGCCTTCTGTTTCTTAATAATTTAATAAATTGCAGTTTAAAACAGCTACAGAGATGCAGCTCTTAATTGATTACTTCATATCCAACTTCCAAAAAGTAAAACGTTGTACTAGTACTAGTTTTTGTTGGATGCTGGTTAAAGGGTACTTATAGGTTTGAATAAATGTCATATACGTTTTCCATCCAGCTGATTTCTGGAACTGCTTATCGAGCTGAGGGGTAAAGGAAGCCAGAGTTTAACCTGGTCGGCATAGGGCGTGAGACGGGGAACACTCAGGCCCAGGGACATACAGTCAACTAGAACTCCACACATGCAGTACCCTGAGCCAGATCTGAATCCAGGTTCCTGGCGCTGTGAGGCACCGTTGCTAAACGCCAAGCAACCATGACACCCTTAGAGTTTTTCCTGAGCTTATGATTAAGGCATTTATTAAAATTGAAATAGTTGAGACGAAACAGATATCCGGTATGCATTTTTAGGTCGTGATGTCATTTGTTTCAGGTTCACTGTATAGAACGTAACAGTGAACAAACCAAATAATTTTTTTAAAGTAATTGCACACTATGATTGTGTCTTTTCTTGAAAACAAGAAATTTGTTATACAAACTGCAGTTAGCGAAAACGTTAGATTTTGCATGTATGATACAGACATTTAAGAAAATGAGTTAAATAGTAAGCTGGCATTAGAAAACCACTGCCTGAGGGAGAAGAGTCCACTTCCTCCCCAGATTAGCTCCATGCTTTAACAAGATTGTGTGTGAATGTGGGAGGATGATCCTGTCAGCTGATCCAAGCTAGTCGAACCACCAGCTGCCCTAGATAGAGGAAGGTAACAGAGAGACAACTGTAAGAACTAGCAAATTTACAGAAGCTTGCCTCTAACGTGACACACTCCCTAACAAACGCACAAAAAGGCACACACGCAGAATCACCTGTATGTCTATATGTGGAATTCATTATTTAAGGGTGTTGATAGTGAGTAACTCCTATCCATACATTGGTAAGTACGTCAAATTGGAAAACCCCATTCTAAGATGGCTTGTATCGCCCTAGTTTCCCTAGTTTTTCCAAGCGTTTCCTGCGCTTGAGATATCAAACTAATCTCATTTATTACAGCGTTTATCTGATTCTGCTAAAAACGCAACCGCCGGTATTGAAAATTGTACATCTGTTTAAGTATTTAACAGTAAATGCCATGAATGTTCTGTATTATCTAAACTCTACTTTCTAAACATTATAATTAAGTACAAAATTGGATGAGAGCAGTGTTTATCATCAAACAAGAACAAGTTGTTTCTTGTTAGAGATTCTTCAGAAAGGGCCCTTTAAGTAGTTAGAAATAATATTGGTTTAAATTATATTCACTGCTCATAGCATCATAACAGGAACTACCCACAGGTATAGGGTCAAAATTGAATGGAAGATGTTAAATAGCGTGGGCACGGTTCCATGGCAAAGCTGAATTTATCGATTTCAGGGGAGGAGGTTTCTCGCTCATCCAAAAATAGGAAAGGTACACGTTTCCCATTAGGTGTTTGAGAATGGAATATTATATTAACAAACATCTGTGGGCTGCATTGAATACTTCTGCTTCTGCTTTTCCTAGTCCTCTTTTGATATTTGACTAAAGGCAGGAAAACAGAAAGTTATACAAGAACATGTGTTTCTTTCAGACGAAAGGAAAGATTAAGCCGTTGCAAAGACTTCTGTCATTAACACACATCAAAGTTTAGCCAAAGACTGGCAAAGAATGTTAACGCTATGACTGCGGGAGTACTTACAAACACAGACCTCTGATGCTACACCAGCTAAATGACATTCAGATTTCTTACCACAGAGCAGAGGGAGGAGCTGACCTTTTCCATTTCCCAGTTTATTAAGCATTAATAATATTGTAAGAACTGTCTGGAGGAAATGCAAATAAACTGGACTGTACTCTGATATTTTACTCCATGGCCTTTATTATTACATTTCACCTTTCATACATTACACAACTTCGGAGACATACTTGGGCCAAGGGAAAAAAAAACATTTGGATTCAAATGACATCAGTTATGGATGTAAAACAATAACAGTCCAATTACTGGATTTACAGTCAATGGAGACCAATGTCCATTACAATGCATTCATGACTTATTTAACTTCAGCTAATTATTCTGGGTTCAGTTTACAGCACTTTGAAATTGCGATTCTGTTTAGATTAGGTTTTTGGTTGATTGCGTAATAACTCCAGCGATTTAATACACTACAATCCCGGCAGGGAACATTCAAACTAGCAGGTGTCAGAAAAATGATTTATTATTCCTCCAAATGATTTTTTAATATTTCTCATTAAATCTGACTTCTGATGGAAATGCGATTCTTATAAATAGAAAAATATCTGGGTAAATAAAATGTCAGGATAAATAATTAACATAATGTATTTTCTTTAATTCACAGTAAGACTGCTGTGCGCCATTCTCTTTGAAAAAGCCAGTGTTGAACTGAATACTTAAACTGCATGCGATCACAAGGAGAGAGTAAGTGAAAAGAATTGACACAAAAACTGATGGAAGCTTAACAAAAAACTGCCATTAAACTTAACTCTGAATGCACCTTATGATAGCACCCCTCTCATTATTGACTTGTTTTCAGTTGCATCTAAACTACACTTTAACTTCTCTGTCCAAATTATACTGCATTACATTCAATGAAGATGTGCAAGACCTTTTTCCATTCTGAGGTTTTTTCCCGATGCTAAACGTTACTGGTTTTCCACTGTTACCTCTGCTATTATGCTAAATCTTTCTCTAAGCCTTCTATAGCCCACTGGGGCATATTTAAATGTCCCTGCAGAGAAAGCGGAAAATACAAAATACACAAGTACTGAAAGATGCTGAAAGACGGATTGGCCATATTTCACATATATTACTCAATAAGATGCTAACAGTACCAAGCTGGTGGAAGGAGCATGGGGAATTTATGTAGATAAAGGTGGTGCTTTCCAGCACAATGCCTTCCTGGATGATTTTCCCTTACTCCACAGCTGCTCCAATGCTGTTAGCTCCACTGCTGTTAGCTCCACCGCTGTTAGCTCCACCGCTGTTAGCTCCACCGCTGTAAGTCCAATGCTGTTAGCTCCACCGCTGTTAGCTCCACCGCTGTAAGTACAATGCTGTATGCAAGTTCAATGCTGTTAGCTCCTCCGCTGTAAGTCCAATGCTGTTAGCTCCACCGCTGTAAGTCCAAAGCTGTTAGCTCCACCGCTGTAAGTCCAAAGCTGTTAGCTCCACCGCTGTTAGCTCCACCACTGTAAGTCCAATGCTGTAAGCTCCACTGCTGTAAGTACAATGCTGTTAGCTCCACCGCTGTTAGCTCCACCGCTGTAAGTCCAATGCTGTAAGCTCCACCGCTGTAAGTCCAATGCTGTTAGCTCCACCACTGTAAGTCCAATGCTGTTAGCTCCACCGCTGTTAGCTCCACCACTGTAAGTCCAATGCTGTTAGCTCCTCTGCTGTAAGTCCAATGCTGTTAGCTCCACCGCTGTAAGTCCAATGCTGTTAGCTCCACCGCTGTAAGTCCAATGCTGTAAGTCCACCGCTGTTAGCTCCACCACTGTTAGCTCCACCGCTGTTAGCTCCACCGCTGTAAGTCCAATGCTGTTAGCTCCACCACTGTTAGCTCCACCGCTGTAAGTCCAAAGCTGATAGCTCCACTGCTGTAAGTACAATGCTGTATGCAAGTCCAGTGCTGTTAGCTCC
>JAOYSI010002182.1:0-16305 GCA_025775065.1 Hiodon alosoides
CCGCCCCCTGATGTGGACCAGACCGTCAAGGCCCCAACAGCTTGCCACAGCTGGCCTAGCCCACCCGGTTGCTTGGGAAGCACGAGGTTAGCTTTCAGCGGCTCTGTACTTCATTATCGCCAAGGCAGAGTAAACAGGATCGCTGTGAACACTGTGTAGTAGGTGCAGGTGATACCCAGTGAGGTCAGAGCTGGTGAACTGTAGTGCCATTCCCAAAGGCTGCAGTCTGTGGCATGCTCAAAGGTTGCCGTTCTCACCAGTAAAGCCGTTTTTAGACTGCCAAAAAAAGTTTCCATGCAAGCAGAGTCATTTAAGTTATTTTTAAATGTATTGTATAATTAATTTTTTCACAATTTGGATTTGTTTTTAGTGATTTTCTTTCAAAGGTTAAGAGACTTGTCTGCTAAACCTAATGTGATCCAATATAATGACAAGTTGACGACCTTGTTTTTCCCCCCAATTAAAATATATCTAATTATGTATCTAAGGACTGACTCATCTCATATAAAAGTATATATTTAATATTGTTTAGCTATTAGACCATTCCCAGCCCTTATGTTTCTGCCGCTCCCTCTCCTGAAGATACACACACCTTCTTCTCTCACACACCTACTGAAGGTTCACCCATCTAAATGGGCTTTATTTCCTATCGGCATGAAACTAACCCCCAACTCCTCCTTTTATTACAGTAGACTCTAAGGACTTTTAAAATTTACTGAGGAAGAACCAACAAATCCCTGTTACTTTATTTATTTTAAATGATTTACCCAATTTTTCTAATAATGTATTTGCTACCAGCCCGAACCCCAAAGATCACAGGGCAAAAAGGAAGGCACAGGTGGTTCCTTCAACACTCTAACTAACTCTCTACTAAACATCAGTATTTAAACTACCGCAGCACTTGAGCAGGAGGTTTAGTACTGACTGGAGAATGGGTACTTCCCTCTAATAGCACTGTTAGCTTGCCGGCACCGAAAGGTCAGCCGAGGTCACCGTTTGTCAGTAGCCCAGAACATACTATGCCTACCTTGGGAGGTTCTTAGCCAACAGCACACCGGTACACGGTAAATAACATTGTCCACATTTGAACCTTGAGCACTCTGGCGCTCAGACTGAGCTACTTAAAAATGAACTTCCTGAAAATGTGCTTAGTTTTGCAAAGCGCTCTTGACACTGAAGATGATTTGACACTAAAAATGTTTACTTTGTCATTATTTCTACGTCAAGGTAAAAAAAACTTTGATGGGGAGCGTAAAATGTTGGCCAACGTGTTAGCATGTCCGGTACTTCTCCAGACCATTAGAATAAACAGTCGGTTTTCTGAAGCATTCGATGGCAAGCCCAACAGGAACACAGCTGTGAGGCCTTCAGAGTGGCTGTGTCTGTTTACTGTAACGTGTCGGACAGCGGTGCTCTTGGGCTGCTGCAGATCCATGTCAGATGTTCGACAACGAAGTTGCTCTCACGTAAGTGGTATCCAGCCACATCCAGCCTTCTCAAACAATGGCAAACACGTGACTATTTGTTTTCCATTTTTTAAACTCTCTACATTGATTTGCGATTGTCATGCCATATGTACGAGGATAGATCAGACCTCCTGGATATGTGTCAGTACTCCATGTCAGTATTACATGTTGTGGGTTTTTATTTAGTTGTCGCAGACCATTATAAATGCATAGGAAATGTTCATAAATGATTATTACGCCAGCATAAAACAACTGGATTTGAACTGAGCCAGAGTATTAAACGTTCACAAAGATAACGCAACACTGCTAAGTTGTGAATGAATGAATTGCCATGTCACAGATATGTTTTGCTGCGGTGATGTTATGTGATCTCAGTCAGATCCCGCCTGCGGTCTACTAACTTGCGAGAAATTGTTTCCAGAGACTTTTGCAACATGAGTCAGGAAAATATGTCAGAAAAGGCAAGTGAGTGCTCGAGGTACGAACTATACCGTTTAGAAAGCTTTGTTACCTAATCTCCATCTATTCATTCTCGTTTTCCTGGTTAGGTTGGCGCCAGTAAATCAGCTTTTTTTCACGCCGTCATAAATTTGTCTCACACAAGCTAAAATGTGCCACTGGTTACCGGATACGATCACCACAGTTCTGGAAAACAGGGCCATCTCTGACGCACGGGTGTCCGCCACTGACTGCCTCACCAGGGAAGGATGAAGCATCAAGTCGAGCAGCATTTAGAAATAACTTGCGACACTGACACGTTACAAGGAGAGACGCTAGGCGAGGAAGTGACAAAGGTGTCGGGGGAAAGCACAACAGGAGCTGCGCCTTTAATGTTCTTAAACAGAGAGAAAAATGAACCACAACAAAGCACCACACCATTGTACTATTAAATTCTACTACAGTTCCATCGTATGGGTGTGGACACAACCATGTTTTCAATGGGGGAAAATAAAACATCGCAATAGACAACCACAGTAAATATTGTTAAAAACTGCACATACTGTATTAAAGAAATAAAAATAAGAATGTTGTAGTTGTAACAATAATAATAGTGATAACAAAAAATAATTGGTGATGGGTCTAACTGCTGCCCCGTAACAGGTGTACTTGTAAATAAACAAAAACTTTTTCTTTTTTTTATAAATTCAGTTTGTGCCTGAAATTGTAGAATCCCAGATAAGTCCAGAAATAAAAAACCTTTCTCAGAATAATAAAATATGTAAAAACAAACCTCTTAAAAATGTACAAATATAAAAAGTTAAAAACATCAATAAATGGCATTACAGACACAAAAGACACTATACAAGGTGCTACTCAAATCGTTCTGAATCCCATTGGGGTAACAAGGACCGAAACCAGTGGCTGGCCACGGAAGCTGTCAATTTGTCTTTGTCATTTTTTATTTTTGGTCAAAGCTTCTTCAGTTGTTAGGACTGGATTTTTTTTTGCACTTTAGCTTTGTGTCTTAATGACCCATTTCATTTCATTTTCAAGGCAACACCTCCGTTTCATGACTGAACAGTTAGAAAAAGACAAAAACTAAGTAGCCCAAGCATGTATTTAATTCGATGAAAAAATTAAAGCCTATCTGTTTTGTTTTTGTGTTTAGTTTTTTTTACAATTAGCAAAAAATTTGTAAAAATGTATATTGTAGTTTTAAGAAAAAATGAATACAAAAAGTATTTAATTGAAAAGCTATGTACAACTACATTCTAGGTACTGTACTACAACGCGGTATTAAATGCATATTTCTGTTGATGGAGAGTCGGTGCTGCCTGAGAAACAAGCTTTAGAAGTATAGCTGCGGAACTCCAGAGATGCGGAGGTGGGAGAGCCAGTCTATCGCCAACGCTACAGGTCTAGATCTTTAATCAGAGTGCGAGTTCTCCCTCTGCGAGCAGCTGTGCAAATGTGCAAAGACGTGAACTTGCCGAAGGAACGAACAGCAATGCTAATCGCTAATAATACTAATAAGTCCTGTCACGCTTTTTTCTGAGAAGAAACCAGTACGATGTCATTTTGTTATTGAGTAGATGCCAATAACAAAATGTCTGACAGTCATTTCTTAAGACGGCAAAAAATGTGGAACCACAGTTTCCTGAATAACTGAACTAGTCATCGTTATGAGAAGGACTCAATGTTTTTTTTTTTTTGTATTATTTAATTAAAATTTAAAAGTACTTTTACAGAGTGCTAGTTTTGTTTATTTCCCGAATAAAGGGGAAATCTACATTTCTTTTTGAGAAACAAAAAAAATAAATAAATACACTTTATAATTATGTTTCATACTTACGACAAAAAACACAGCTGTCCAATATACTACCATCTGCCTAAGGATTACACAGCGCTCCTTCCCATGATTCCTGAGATGGAATGGCCAACTGAAATCTAAACATCAGAAAGGACATGCATGGAGGAGGTGTCGTTGCAGATGTGTGGGACTCATGTCTTGAAGCCACATATTTTTCTGCAGGGCACACGTCTCGAGGGAACAGGGTTTCCACTGCTACTCAATTACTGAGACTGTCTCCCAGTGTTTGTTGGGCTAGTCTACAAGAGAACAGGTTATTTTTTTTCCTCCAAATTTTTCCCCTGCTTAACAAAACTCTTGTAAGTCTTTCATCTTCAAACACACGGTTTGGCTTTCAGTATTTGATGATATTTCCTGTATTCTGTTTGGTCAAATAGTATCATGGATAGCACTAGGTAAACCATGACTTAGAGAATGGCTGAGTTATTACTCAAAACACGGCTTGAATCTGAGGAGCAGGTGAGAGAATCAATGACCAAGATGCGACTGCTTAGTATTCAGTCCAACACATCCAGGGTGTATCTCTGATCATCAGCAATACCTCTTTAAAGGGACGCATCAGAATTTATAAGGTAATAAAAACTACAGAAATGGCTAAAAAAATGTTTTGTCAGAATACCCTCATTCCAAACAATGCCAGAAATCATCTACGTAAGAGAGATTCAAAGGACACCATTGCCTCCAAAAATAACATGTGCAAGCGAGCCGTTAAATACGCGTAAGGATTAAGCTAATGGAATGATTACAGTTTCTTGTTT
Organism: Hiodon alosoides; assembly: GCA_025775065.1. Classification (NCBI taxonomy): domain Eukaryota; kingdom Metazoa; phylum Chordata; class Actinopteri; order Hiodontiformes; family Hiodontidae; genus Hiodon; species Hiodon alosoides. Next base: position 4,536 of record JAOYSI010002182.1, read on the forward strand.
TTTGTTTAACTAAACCAATCTTACAGCTGCATTAAAAAGAGACACACATATTCATTCGAAAATATTTATAGCAGGAGTTCTGTACATTTAATATCTGAAAGGTATAAAGAACACATTGAGGAGAAACTTCGATATGAGGACTTGGTAAGGTTTTTTTGTAGGATTTCATTAAAATTTAAATGTCCTTTAATAGAGTGCTAGTTTTGCCCCCCACCCCCCACCCCCATTAAATCTATATCTATTTTTAAGAAACAAAAAAAAATGTTTAAAAAAAAGGAATAAATATTTAATAAAAGTTTGTTTTAATAAAAAACTTGCAGAGAAAGGGAAAACCTGCATCCTTTGTGTTTCTGGGTATGTTTCCCGTATCTGCAGTTCCACCAGACTGTGGCCCACGCCTAGATAAGGATCTGTGTCACAGGAGGAGTTTGCCATTCCGATGGATCTTTAAAATTTTCCCCAGTCTCTGTTTGGCAGTAGCCATGCCTTTCTTCTGCTTTTTGGCTGCTGAGAAAAGAACAGGCAGCCAACAAACCGAGGTCAAAGTTTCTGTTGGTTTGATGTTACTGTTCACCACTAGGTGCCTTGGTTGACTTTGGGCCTAGTAAATTTAAACATTTTTAATCAAATATAAAAATCACATATTCTACACCAATAAACGGACATTTAGTCAAACTCTATTCATTCAATGAGCTGACATAAAGTAAAATACACCTTGATGCCAGGACGTGAGCGCTGAACTCACCTTTTGTGTCTGCGAAGATCCCGCGCTCGCCCTTGGGTGGGGCGGCGCTGTTCTGCGATGTCGTGGAGGGCCGTCTCTGTGTAAGGAAGACCCCTGGTGCCATGGGCTGGGGCCCGCTGCCTGCCGCCTTGCCTGTCCCGACCGTGTACTCGTGGTCCGTTGGGTTGGTGCCCCGTGAGTCGGGCCCGGGTTCGGGCGAGCCAGGCATATCCTGGGGAGGTACCTTGTCTGTCTCCACTGACAACGCTGGCTTCTTTTTCGCAGTCTTCTTCTTTTTCAACTTCTGCTGCTCCTGCATTGCAGATCCACAAACCGTGAGTCTGTGCATGCTGTCACCCTTACACACGCCTTACACATGCCCTAACACATCTTACACAGACTCTACACACATCTTACACATGCCTACACATGCCCTAACACATCTTACACAGACTCTACACATATCTTAAACACGCCTACACATGCCTTAAACATGCCCTAAAACATGTTACACACTCTACACATATCTTAAACACGCCTACACATGCCTTACACATGCCCTAACACATCTTACATACGCTCTACACAACTTAAACATGCCCTACACACTCAAAACAAACCCTGCACTATGTTGTATGTTTTTAATAGAATCCATGGCTAAATATGAAATATTTATTGACATATTTCTCAGTTCCTTTAAGCTGATGCTCTTATCCAGTACAAGCTTCTGTGACAGTTTTACACATCTTCCCCGGAGCCAAAGGGCAGGGGACCGACCTGATGGGACAGTTTGGCAGCCGCTGCAGCAAGGCCCGTTTCTATGGACGCCACTCTCGCTCCCTCCCGGACAGGCCGGTCCAGTCGTGGGACCGAAGGGCCCACTCGAGCTGCAACAACAGGACAGGAATAGCAACATAGTCAGGCAGGCGAGGAGCAAATATTCTTGTTAGCATGATGGCATAGGGTTCGAATTCAGTGTGGTCTTAGATTTAAGGTCTGGAAATAGATTCAGGGTAAGTGTTATCGTTAGGTTTTGGGGAAAGGTGAAGGGATCTGGGGTACGATTAACATTGGTAACATTACTAAGCTTGTAACAAAATCCAGATACAAAGTACAGTTATATAATTTCAGCTTACCTGTCGGGCTATAAGGGGTGTCCTCCGAGGTCTTCCTTTTCTTAGACCTGGATTTGAAGATGGGGTTGTCTTCTTCAGATTCCAAAGAGGGGTAAACTGAATCAGACAAATGGTTTGCAGACTGAATGAGAAAGGAAAGCTCCCATGCTGAAAGTGAACCGTCCACCCACACCCAAGTTTGACTCCTGCTTACGACCCAACTAAGACTGCCAGCTCTGAGAAAGGTGCACACCGCGAACGGGACACTTTGACAGTGTGCTATTTAAATGTTTGATATCGTACAGCTCTCTCAGAGCATTTAACCAACCACACCAAGACGAAATAGGCAGCCCACTAACGCTCAACTATTCTGTCAACTAATATTGTCGTTTCAGTGAACTCATGCATAAATAAACCCTTTTCGGTTCTAAGAAATCATATTGCTACCCTGTTGGCTCCCTGGTATATCGTGGAGACATGCATTTCATTGGTGTGTGCTTTCCCCTGATTAAATGGTAGTGTTTGCGATGCTAAGGTAAAGATTTAGTTGCATCTGGGGGACAGCTGCTGGAAGCCCTCCCACTGACCGCTAACACCCAGCGTCTTCGAAGAGAGCTCACTCCCATATGATTATGCAATTATGAGCTCTAGCAATTTGAGAAATCACGTTGATATAAAACCCAGAACAGAAACGGAGTTCCTTTTAAAAACTGGTTGGAGAGGCTGACTAAAAAAGCATGAATTATTAAAAAAAACACCCATGTTGCTTTTATGCTAACCAAACACCAAGGAACCAAGGAACATTCACAAAGTAAGGAGAAACCAATTCAAAACCATTAAGATAAGTTAAAATGGAATTAGTGTTTTAATCGATACAATAGAATAGCTAGGATTCAATTTTTACACTAAATTGAAAAGATTCTGTACATAATTAAGACTTAAGCCAATATTTATAGAGGCAGCAGCCTCAATGGATGCTTTGTGGCAGTCAGAGATCAACAAGTCCGATTAAGTGTAGAGTCTGAAAATCCATTATGAATACAGATTTTCACTGTAACCGGCTTGACAACCGGCTCTGGTCTTGGGAGGCTCCTTGTGTATTACAGACTGCTATGACACTCATCGCACATCTGCAACCTGAGGTCACATAAACTGTAATATGTAATATGTAGGTGTTTTCTGGGAAGCCCGTGGATCCATGGCGACTGAAAGGTCAACACAACTAACAAAGCGGGGGCCTACCGTAGTCAGAATCTTTGAAGCATGCGTCCATGTGGTCCTGGTCATCGTCGTACACGCTGTCCACGCTGTCCAGACTGCTGCTCTTCAGGCTCTTCTTTGGGGGTCGCTTGGCGGGACGCTTGCCCCCGGGGCCGCTGGCCAGCTTCCTGCCTGCCTGTGCCCCATGTGAGCCGCCCTTGGCCTGCCCGTTGCCCCAGTGCGCCTGTGGGCTGGGGTCTGTGGACTGCAGATTGGCCATGGAGAGCATGCCCTGGATGGCCTCGTGCGTGCTGGGGGATGCAGGTGGCTGACTGTAAGTACGTCAACGAGAGATAAACAACGCATGCACATTAACCGCAAACCGGCGCCGGAGGTGGGAGGGAGCACAGCTCCGGTCAAAAGAAGACCGTGTCCTTGGTTCTCGGCTGTGTTAAAACACACATGGCAGAAATGAACCATTAATACGTCCTGGTCAACGTTACATGCATATGAAGTTATTTGTAGGGCTCAAAATAAAATGTCCGGCTAAATGTGGTTGCAATTGAGTGTGATCATATCCACTCAGCAATCCAGAAGTCACAAGTAATTTAAATAAAATCCCAAGAAACAATCGTTGAAAAATTTGTTATATTAATAATGCTCTTTTTTTTCTTTCATTTATTTACAGTTTTTATGCCAGTTAAAGTGGACCATCAAAAAAATCTACCAAAGACAAGGACAAATCAAGTAACTACAGGAAGTAGTTTTAAGTTTAGCAAATACATTTTGAAAGAACATATAACAAACTGCGGTTTTAGATGTTGACAAATCTACAAGTTACCATTTCCGATGAGGATCCTCTATATACAGACCAAAAGCTTCATTTATAAAGGTCATTTATTCCCATTTTCAATCTGGCGACAAAATTGGTTCACATCTATCCATAAACTTGCTTGCAATAACACCAATTCTCAATTCAACACATCATTTAAACAAACTAAAGGATTTCTAAAAGGAATGTGCTAAAAATTTCTCCTGAAACATGTCTCTGTGAAAGGGAGGTGGTGGCAGGCGACCGCAGAGATGCATACACAAACTTGTCTCTGTGAGAGAATGAGTTTCGGTTAGCCATACCTGTTGGCGCTGTAATCAATGCCGCCCACTTGCTTACTGGCCTGCAACAGGTTCAGAATCCCTGCTGCGCTGCCACTCTCCTCTGTGACCTTTGAACTCCGACCTTTGACCTCAGGATTGGCCTCCGTGTCAATGTGGAGCGACTCCTCGTCTGAAGAGTCGTCGCTCTTTTTTAAGAAAACAATAAAAGTCACGAGTTTATGAAATTTTTTTTAAAGTACGTTTCATATTTTGTACAAGACATTTTTTCATGTAAAAAAACCCCCTTAATATTTCCACAAAAGATTCTGTGGATCACCTACGCTTTGGTTTTTCAATATTAAATGTTTTGTTTGAACACATTATTTTTTCCGCCTCTTCACTGGCCGGCTTCACTTCATCTGGCTGTTTCAGATAACTTGTAACTCTACAGTGTATCTCTGTTTGAGTCTGAATAGTCAGCTGCTGGTTATAATCAAATCCACTCTAACATGACAGTGTATAAACCTTCCTGAAGGGCAAAAAAAATGTTACATGTTTTTTTTAGTTAGTTACAGATTCAGTTATTACAGGTTAGTTAGTCCAATTTAGACTCAACAAATCTTGGCCCTCAGTTTATCATTATTCCTGATGTTAGACAAGAAGTTTAATAAAATATAACAGCACTTTTACATGGAAAAGAAGGAAATATATTTGACATACCTTGGCTATTCTATGTTGAAGCTTTGGCTTTTTAAGCTGTTGCACAGGTTCTTTAACGTCTGATAAAACTAAAGAGAAAAACCACGACATTTGTAAGCAATAACGACCTGCTAAAATAGCTTTAAATAAACCAGCCTATCCGCAAATTAATATGCACATAAATAATCAGGCACTCCTGCTGATATACGTGATGTAACAGTTAAAAGGGTGCAATCAAAAGGGTGCTGCTGTACCCCTAAGATACCTACTTGAGTTATTTAGCTACACAAAAAACGGGATAAGTCCTTTTACGAAATGATTACTAACTACAGCGCTTCAAAACCCGGTAGAATGCGGTAGAAATGCCTATTTGTGAACACAAGCCTGAACTTCGCCCATTCTCACAGGATATGTCTCGTTTCCCCGCGTTCTTCTTCCTCCTGATGGGGAACTCGTCGATCTTGAGCTCGCCCTCGTCCGAGACGTACTCGTACTCATCTCTTACTGGTTTGCCTTTGTCCTCTCTGTGGTTTTGCAACGACCCAAAAACGCCCAAGTTGGTCTTTTGGGGCTTGAGACTTCTAGAGCTGGAAGAAAAGCACATTAAAGTCAGCTGAACCCCCCAGGTAAGCCAAAACAAAAGCACATCCCTTAAATTAAAACGGATGGCATGACGGACCCTCACAGAAGGAACTAATAGGATCTGCCGAAATCGCTCATGCATACAGATACTTACTCTCCCCATCATGATCATTCCTGAGTTTCACAATGACTTTACCCCCTCTCACAGATACTCACTCTCCCCATCGTGATCATTACTGAGTTTCACAATGACTTTAACCCCTCTCACAGATACTCACTCTCCCGATCGTGATCATTACTGAGTTTCACAATGACTTTACCCCCTCTCACAAATACTCACTCTCCCCATCGTGATCATTACTGAGTTTCACAATGACTTTACCTCCTCTTACAGATACTCACTCTCCCCATCGTGATCATTACTGAGTTTCACAATGACTTTACCCCCTCTCACAGATACTCACTATCCCCATCGTGATCATTACTGAGTTTCACAATGACTTTACCCCCTCTCACAGATACTCACTCTCCCCATCCTGATCATTACTGAGTTTCACAATAACTTTACCCCCTCTCACAGATATTCACTCTCCCCATCGTGATCATTACGGAGTTTCACAATGACTTTCCACAGCATTTCACTACTAATGTATTTAGCCCATGACATACCTTATGGGTTTTTTTTTTGAAAATGAAAAGGCAAATTTGTTGTCTTTGTTTCCTGACAGTGGCGTCTTGCGTTCTTCCTCCATTTTCAGCAGGGAATCTGGTTTGCTGTTCTGGAAAGGAAAAAACACCATCTTCACCTGAAGTTTCATCAGACGTGCCAACACACTAGGTTGTCTTTTAGTTTTCATACCCATTTTTTAATTTTTATTTGTACTTTTTTATTTTTTTTTATTATTTAAAAAACTATAACAAAACAAAAAACTGGTTGTGGTAATCCACAACGAAATTGTGATTAATCCAGGTCCTTATCAGCAGTATGGTAATCAGTAGGGCCATGATTCTATCGCGATCACGAAAAATCACGACAAAAACGAGAAATTTTAATTTTTAGGGAGGGTATGGCGAAAACCCTACATAATGTAATAATTAAACATTTAGTCCTATAACAGAGTGCTCACTTGTTATGACATATTATTTCTGGGTGCATTTAGTTTTTACTATAATAAAGGGAAGTAAAAAACTGAAAAAAATAACAAAAAAAAACAGTTTTCAACAGTACGTTACCTAAAACAGCCATTTAGGTAAGTACTACGCTTACTGATTTAAATTTGAATACACTAGTTATATTTGTATTCTATAATATTTTCACATGCATTTACGTCAGTGCTGTTTTAATGGTATCAGTGTGCAAAGAATGTTTAATGCTGCCTTATATATTTCTTTCCTCTGTCTTGCTCTTATACGTTCTGTACAATATACACTTTGCATTTATTCCTTTATTAATTCAGTTTTCAACACTAAAATTTCAGTTTGGTAGTAAAAAAACAATTACAAAGAGTACAATGAAAAAATATGACAAATGACTGATATTTCCACCATTTCACTGTTGAAACGAGTCGTGCAAATTTGATTCTTTGAAGATTTAGAGAACAAAAGGCTCCTTTGCTGCCGAAGTTAGAATTCTTAAACCACAAAGCTATCAGTAATACAACTAATGGGTAACAATTTTAACAAATAAAGGAGTATTGGGCCTACCATGAATTCACTGAATACCCGAGAAAAAGGAGTATGGTTTTTCAGATAGTTTTAATCTAGGTAGAAGATAAAACATCACTGTGACAAAGTCCCAGAATAATTTTTAGCCACTTGTTTTAGCTACAAATGTGCAGACTTCCTCCCAAGACAGTATAGCTGCTTTTTTAGGCAACAATATAATGTTCCCTGTGCTTTCACATCCCACGGTGCATTGGCAGAAATGAGACCCTTCAGTTGTAAGGCGATGGAGGTTCACCTTGTATTTCCATTTGGCTTCAGTTTTGCTCTTGTTCTGCTCTCGGATGTCGAGCGCCTCCGCATCCTTCTGCTTGCCCGGAGCCTCTCTCTCAGGCAAGTTCGACGAATTCTTTACAGCCTGTTTGTCGCATTGAGAAAACAAAAGGAAAACATTTCTGCATGGATTTCTGATATAGCATATATTAAGAAAGTATAATATTATGAAATGTTGGTTACTTGTATAGGCAAATCCAAAACATACCAACATACTAACACAAGCTGACAAACAGGCCCCTCTACTTACCTTCCCTTTCTTGGGCTGCTCCACCTTGGTGAATGGCTCTTTTGGACAGGGCTCCAGAGGAGTCAGCCTGGGTGTTTTGGCAGGGGCGACGGCCTCTTTCGATTTCTTCCCTTTTTTCTTACCTACGTCTTTCGCCGGGGGGACCTTCAGGGGCTTGGCCGGCTTAGGGGGCTTGGGCGGTTTGGGGAGCCTGTCTGTTTTTTGGACTTTCTTCTTCTTGGGCGCCTTTTTTTCCCTGGGGGGCGAGGGGATGTGGACGGGGGACACAGGCTCCTCCAGCTCAGGGGGCGGTAGGGGCTCCACTGGGGGTGCGTCCGTGCCAGGCTCCGTCTTCATTGCTTTCACTGCGTTCTGGCAGAGAGCAGAGAGCGGGGGTCCCGACGAGCGGGGGTCCCACAGACAAGGTTGGGGTGGTTCTGACAGTTACCCACCTCAATAGACACCCCGTCCGACATATAACACATGGGACACCTGCACGACACACACTGCACACCTGAAAGGTCAGCTGCTGTTTTAAATCAAATACCATCTACATTGCAAAGCCAAAAAATGACAATGTCAATGACACTTGTCCGTGTCATTGACAACATAGAACAAGCCACAGATACATTTTCAAAATCCAACCTCTGATATCCTGATCTCTCTGGCAAGGTCTTTAATAAGCTGTGTCGGCTTCATGTTCTCGGGGAGTTCATCCTCATGTTCGAGAAGAGCCTATTTTAAAAAAGCAACAAATATGTTTTTTTTTACTTTTTTAAGTGATTAAGCATCAAAAATGGCATCTCTGTGGAAGGTTACATTTCGAATAAAACTAATTCATCTGGAACAGGGAAACAAACTGCAATCAATCTAAAATCTAATCTAGATCAGGAAACATCAAGTTGAAAATTAAAGTTATTGGTCTTTATTAAGATGGATAGATAGATAGATAGATCAGAACTTCGGAACTTTATTGATCTCTGGGGGGAAATTGCACGTTAAAAGTCTATGTGAACATTGAAGTTTAAGTTTAGTTGTGGTTAGATGTATAGCAGGGGAAATCCATGAGCCGTATTTCCCTTGTAAAAAATAGCGTATTGTCAGTTTTTTTTAACCAATAAAACCAGGTTGGACTAGCAATAACAACCAATAGGAATCAAGTTCTCATGCGATTTTCCTGGTAGGGAGTCCAGTAAATGGCCGCTGTCAAGGGGGTGTCCCTGAGCGTACAGAGATTAGCACAGAAAATCTGAGACAGGAACAAACCAGGACCATGTACACACAAAGAGCCCCTCCACAAGCTGGTCTTAGAGACACTGTCAAGTAGACCTCAGTCAGACCCAATAAACAACCAATTAAAGAAAATGTATTAATTTAAACTGTAGCTGAATATTCAACTTCATGTAGAATATAGCATGGTTTCAGAAGCCATTTAAATATTTACCTGTTTTTTAGTCCATGACCTGAAGGCCCCATTGAGGATTTTGGCACCTTGAACAAGGTAAGCAGCCGGTTGCTTACTTGCCTTGTGTAACCCTATAGAGAGACAACACAAATGTCACACCATAGTCACAGAACAAAAGCACACCTAAAGCCTGCCCATGTCAACCAAAGGCCTCCAAGTAGCCTTAGCCTTGCGCTCACACTGTAAATCTTTAGGAGCTGTATCACACATTAAATACACGGAGGAATTTACTGAGTGAATGTCTGGACATTGATGGAGGTGAAATGAAGCAAGACATCTCCACCTCATCTGATTCCTACAAAATTATACATTTTGATTAATTCTATGAAGCTACAATTTAAAAGGTGGAATTGAACACCTAAAAACAGATCCTCAATCTCCACATTCTTCAGCCAGATACACGGTTGGGCCAAAGTTTCAAGGAAGCTAGAGCTCAGAAGGGGGGCAGATTGAAAATTAAACAAGTAGCCACTGGCCTAGTAAGGATCTCACGTACGTTTAAATCGCTCCAGCAGGTGGCGTCCCACGTACCAGCAGGCCGTCTCAAAGTTGGGAAACTGAGTGAGGCTCTTGACCTTCAGCTGTTTCTCCACCTCATATGCCCTGGGACATGACAAAACCAACCGTGACTCTGGGCAGCACGCAAGCAAACATTCTCGAGCGAAATACTCATTTCTGTCATTTCAGCAGATGCGTTAACGACATCGCTTAAAGTTAAAAAAAAAACATTCAGAGACTTTGCACTGTCATCATTGTGTTCTTCTTGCTGTGTCCTGTAGAGGGAACAGCGCCCGGCGGGGTTGTTATATCTCACCTCATCTGCATCTCTATACTGAGGTTGTGGACAAAGTGCCCTGAAAATGCCAAACAGTCCACTGGAGTCACAGTGGCATTGATCCACCCTGGTAAAGAGCAACCAATCAATCAATTAGTTACTCTCTATTACATTCTATTATAAACACATTGTTGTTCACATTCATACAGGGTACCTAAGAGTTGTAATGTTTCAATGTGAACACACTGTAACATGAAATAAATAATGTATTATGACATGCAATACAGTGCCTTTTACAGACCACTTTCACAACGCATCAACACAGCCACAGATTTAGTCCCAGCTTCCAGCATGCTAAGAAAAAGGCTTTACGATAGCACTCTTTGTTTACAAAAATATTGTTCTGTGTCCTAGTCCTTATATTGTGTCATGTTTGGGACAGAGCGAAGGCACAAGTGTGTGAAGGCACAAACAAGGTCTGTCATAGCTTCAGAGAGCAATTGTATTAGATCACGTCTAAGGCACAGTGAAGGCACAGTTGCCCTCACCTGAAGGCACGAACAGGGTCTGCCCCTGCTTCAGAGTACACTTGTAGCACTTGTCCACCTGGTCGGCGAAGAACATTTCGCTGTAGTTGGACGAGGACCTCCAGCGCTCATACAGGGCCATGTTGGCTGACGTGGGCTTGATCAGGAAGAAGATCTTCTCGCCCTGGAAAAAGATGTGTTGTTGTCTTTTTGGTTTTAGTTCTCTTCTTAAGTTAGTGAGAGTACACCACAGCCAGCATTTAGCGTAGCAGCTTTCAGTTATTTTCTGTGAAACTTCGATTGGCCTTTGTGTAAAGTCCAGTTCAGTCTGTCCTTGAACTTATACCAGGATTACCTGCTACGTTGTTCACAAAAAAGTCTTGAGATTGGTAAATAATTCAGCCTAGTATTTAAGTATTTAATTCACTACTCAATTATTGACGAATACCATTAAACTGAGCGAGGCTCTTGGTTTACTCCATAGGCAATGTTTCAGGAATTAGGATGTGTAAGCTCAAGATGACAGATTGGCTCTCACCTTGAGCACATGGTACCAGACAGAGGCACCTCCACACTCTATGTGAAAGTCTGTGTAGCTGTCCTTCACACAGATCAGGCAGTACTTCGTCACTTTTGGTTTGCCCAGGAGAGCGTCGTCCGGCCAGTAATTCTCCGTCCAGGAAAGCTTCCGCACGATCAGTGGACTCTCCACGAAACTCGCCATCCTACCAGACACACGATATTGACAACTAAAGTCCTTGATCGGAATTTTGTCAGACAATATTTTAAAACTTTGCATTTACAAAAGGTTGTCACTTTAAGTGCTTAATTATATGAATCCCTTCAAAATAAACGGCATGATGATTTGATTAAATTATAATACATTTGTAATACATTTGCAAGACGACTGACCAAAAAAAAGAAATTCAACACTGTTGCTGTTCAATGACTTGTTTTTTGTGCAATGTATGTTAATTTCTTGAGATGAACGTAATTAATATCAATAATGAATAGCACCTTGTGTCTGAAAACTCCAGGTTGATCACGTTTAAAACCTGTTTCCTGTTTGTGCTGTAGTAATAATCCACAAACTCCTTGAGCTTCATCTGGCTGTTTGTCTGTCTGGTGACATCAACAACATCCACATTGACTTCTGGACCTAAAGAATCAGACAAAACACAGAGTAACGGTCACTGGGGAAAAAATACAAGAATAGAATCTTCAATCAAAATTACAATCAATTCTTTAACTTAATGCCTGGCGGTGGCCAAGCCAGTCTGCGGGTTATCGTTGAAACACACCACCTTATTCTTGTTTAACTGGGGGGGGGGGGGGGGGGGGGGGGGGGGGGGGGGGGGGGGGGG